>CM060389.1:83935978-84220978 GCA_030545235.1 Helianthus tuberosus
GTTTATCTTATGTTGACTGCTCTACTATACATACTAGTGTGCCTAATTAGATAGATACACATCCCTCTTCTATCTCATTCTCGCTACGTTACGACATCACACTCATACTGTGTTTTCTGGTTATGAAGACAATGAGTGGACGCGGAAGAGGAAACGTTAACATGACTCAGGCTTAGTTCACCAACTTGCTCAACACGGTGGCTGCAGCTTTCGCAGCTCACCCTGGAGGTAAACTCGTTATCTTAGGATGTTTAGATCCTACCCCCACATCGTCTTTTCACCTCTAAGCCCATTCGCTTCACTTCTCACGACAGGTCAGCCTGCTCCTGCGCAGCCACGTGTTTGTACTTTCAAAACCTTCATGGATGGCAAGCCTCTCCCTTTCAACGGCACTGAGGGTGCCATAGGCCTTCTGCACTGGATAGAAAAGGCCGAAGCTGTCTTTGCTGTCTGCGAGTGTCCCCCTGCTAACTGGGTTAAATTCGCGACTGGTACGCTTGAAGGAAACGCGCTTTCATGGTGGAAAGCACAGATTCAGATGCTTGGTCTGGAAACTGCTAACGATACTGCGTGGGAATATTTCAAGGACATGATCAAAGAGGAGTACTGTCACAGGGATGACATCCACAAACTCGAGAACGAGTACTATGAGCTCAAGATGGTTGGATCAGAGATTGAGACCTACACCAAGCAGTCCAACGACTATGCTGCACTTTGCACAAACATGTCCCGACCTATGTATCGAAGGATCGAATTGTACATCAAAGGATTGGTCCCAGAAATCCGGAGCCATGTGACCTCAGCCAACCTCAAGACCATACAGCCCGTGGTTCGTCTTGCTCACAAACTCACCAATCAGGCTGTGGAGGAGGGCAAGTTGCCCAAGAGGATCAGTGCTACTGCTGGAACTTCTAGCGATAAGAAACGAAAGTGGGATGGAAGTCAGGGAAAGGATGCTAACCCCAATCAGACCCCAGTTCAACAAAGGAAGACTGAAAGCAACAAGGGCCCTCAGCAACAGGGTGGCTATCGAGGAAACCACCCCAAGTGCAACAAATGTAACCGACACCACAGTGGGCCATGTGGCAGAAGTCAATGTCAGCGATGCAACAAGATGGGGCATGAAGCCAAATACTGCAGGAGCCAGCTCCCAACTAGGCAGAATCAGCATCAACCACAGCAACAGCAGCAGCAAGGAAACAATCGTGAATGCTATAAATGTGGGGCAATAAGGCACATGCGAAAGGATTGCCCTCAGCTGAACCAGAATCGCAACAACAATAATCGAGGTGCTGGAAACAACGACAACAACCAGGGAGCTGGGAACAATGCAAGGGCATTCGTGATTGGGGCTGCCGAAGCAAGGAACGACCCCAATGTGGTGGCGGGTAAGTTCCTACTTAATGACCGTTATGTTTCCATATTATTTGATTCTGGAGCAGATGCTAGTTATGTATCCCTACGTATTAGTAAGAAGCTTAAGTCCACTCTTACACCGCTAAGCTCTAAGCGCATCGTTGAAATAGCTAATGGTAGAAACCTCGAGGCCTCACACGTTATTCGTAACTGCAAATTAGAGTTGTCTGGTCAGACCTTCCGTATCGATCTCTTCCCCATCATTCTCGGAAGCTTTGACGTCATCATTGGTATGGATTGGTTATCCAAGCATCGAGCCGAAATCCTCTGCCAAGAGAAAGCTGTTCGAATTCCC
The DNA here is from genome assembly GCA_030545235.1 of Helianthus tuberosus. Classification (NCBI taxonomy): domain Eukaryota; kingdom Viridiplantae; phylum Streptophyta; class Magnoliopsida; order Asterales; family Asteraceae; genus Helianthus; species Helianthus tuberosus. The sequence continues at coordinate 83,937,690 of CM060389.1, forward strand.
TGTCCTCCTGGCAAGCCCCTTATAGTTCAAGGCGACAAAAGCGGAGAAGTCACAGGCATCAGTTCATTCTTAAAATCCCAGAAGTGTTTACGCAAGGGGCACACCGCCATCCTAGCACTTGTTGCCGACACGCAGAAAAAGGAAGGCAGGATTGAAGATTTTCCTGTTGTACGCGACTATCCTGAAGTATTTACTGAAGAACTACCTGGACTCCCTCCTCACCGTCAGGTCGCTCCCGGAGCAGCACCTATAGCTCGTGCACCTTATCGTCTAGCTCCCGCAGAACTCAAGGAACTTTCTACTCAACTACAAGAACTTTTGGACAAAGGTTATATCCGTCCTAGCTCGTCACCCTGGGGAGCCCCAGTGCTCTTTGTCAAAAAGAAGGATGGCACATTCCGAATGTGCATTGATTACCGCGAACTGAACAAGGTTACCATCAAGAATCGTTATCCACTTCCCCGTATCGACGATCTGTTCGACCAACTGCAAGGGTCGAGCTATTATTCTAAGATCGATCTGTGATCGGGTTATCACCAACTGAGAGTCCCTGACGAGGACATCTCTAAGACTGCTTTCAGAACCCGCTGTGGTCACTACGAATTCCTTGTTATGCCTTTTGGAATGACCAACGCACCTGTGATCTTCATGGATCTCATGAACCGAGTGTGCAAACCCTACCTCGATAAGTTCGTAATTGCGTTTATTGACGACATCCTAATTTACTCGAAAAGTCAAAAGGAGCATGAACAACACCTGCGTCTTATCCTCGAACTCCTTTGCAATGAGCAACTGTACGCCAAATTCTCAAAATGTGATTTCTGGCTTAGAGAAGTCCATTTCCTTGGGCACATCGTCAATCAGGATGGGATTCATGTCGACCCCGATAAGATCGAATCCATTAAGAATTGGCCTATACCTAAGACTCCAACCGAAGTTCGCCAATTCTTGGGATTGGCATGATACTATCGAAGATTTATCAAGGGATTTTCTAAGATCGCTCAACCACTTACGACCCTCACTCAGAAGGGTGTTGCTTACAAATGGAGTGATGCTCAGGAAACTGCCTTTCAGGAACTAAAGAAGAACTTCTGTAGTGCTCCTATTCTTTCCTTACCTGAAGGTACCGACGACTTCGTTGTTTACTGCGACGCTTCTATTCAAGGACTTGGTTGCGTGTTGATGCAACGCGAGAAGGTTATTGCTTACGCTTCGCGACAGCTCAAGATCCACGAATGGAACTACACGACACATGACTTAGAATTCAGAGCTGTGGTCTTCGCGCTCAAGATTTGGAGACATTACTTGTACGGTACCAAGTGCACGATTTACCCTGATCACAAGAGTCTCCAACACATAATGGAACAAAAGGAGTTGAATATGCGGCAACGCCGATGGGTCGAACTCCTAAATGACTACGAGTGTGCAATTAGATATCATCCAGGCAAGGCTAATGTGGTGGCAGATGCCCTCAGCAGGAAGGAAACCAAACCTAAGCGTGTTCGTGCCTTACAACTCACCATCCACTCGAATCTCCCTAAACAAATCCGAAACGCTCAGGTCGAGGCGTTGAAAGCCGAGAACGTCAGGGCTGAGTCCCTGCGAGGATCAAGAAAACGGCTAGAACAAAAAGAAGATGGTGCTTACTACGTAAACGGGCGTATATGGGTCCTACTTTATGGGAATTTGCGCGAGCTTGTAATGGATGAAGCCCACAAGTCCCGTTACTCAGTACATCCTGGTTCGGATAAGATGTACCATGACTTAAAGACCACATACCGGTGGCCTAGCATGAAGGCCCACATAGCAACCTATGTCAGAAAATGTTTGACTTGTGCAAGAGTCAAGGCTGAGTATCAGAAACCATCGGGCCTACTCCAACAACCAGAGATCCCACAGTGGAAATGGGAGCAAATTTCCATGGATCTTGTTACTGGCTTGCCTAGGTCTCAACGCGGAAATGACACCATTTGGGTGATAGTGGATCGATTAACTAAATCTGCCCACTTTTTGGCTATTAAAGAAACAGACAAGTTCTCTACCTTAGCAGAGGTATACTTAAAGGAAGTGGTTTCGAAGCACGAGGTGCCGACCTCTATTATTTCCGATCGGGACGCGCATTTTACTTCTGAGTTGTGGCAAGCTATGCACAAAACCTTTGGCTCACGTTTAGATATGAGCACCGCTTATCATCCCCAAACGGATGGGCAGTCTGAACGCACCATCCAAACCCTTGAAGACATGCTTAGGGCATGTGTGATCGATTTTGGCAAGGGTTGGGAAAGGCACCTACCGTTAGTAGAAATCTCCTACAACAACAGCTACCACACCAGCATTCAGGCAGCACCCTTTGAGGAATTGTACGGTCGTAAATGCCGATCGCCTCTCTGCTGGGCGGAGGTTGGTGACAGCCAGATCACAGGTCCAGAACTTGTGGTAGACACTACGGAAAAGATTGCCCAGATTAGGCAACGCATGGCGGCAGCTCGTGACCGTCAGAAGAGCTACGCTGATAAGGATAGGAAACCGCTAGAGTTCCAGGTTGGTGACCGGGCTCTACTTAAAGTCTCACCCTGGAAGGGTGTGCTTCGTTTTGGAAAACGGGGTAAGCTTAATCCGCGATATGTCGGACCATTCGAAATTACCGAAAAGATCGGTAAGGTCGCTTACAGATTGAATCTGCCTGAAGAACTGAGTGCTGTGCACAACATCTTCCACGTGTCTAATCTGAAGAAGTGTCTGTCAGATGAAACACTCATCATTCCTTTCAAGGAACTTACTATTGACGAACAGCTACACTTTACTGAGGAACCGATTGAGATCACGGATCGAGAAATCAAAACCCTCAAACGTAGCCAGATACCTCTCGTACGAGTTCGTTGGAACTCGCGCCGTGGCCCAGAGTTTACCTGGGAACGGGAAGACCAGATGAAGCGCAAGTATCCCCAGTTGTTCCCTAATGAAACCCCCAGCACTGAAGCTACAACCGAATTTCGGGACAAAATTCCAAACTAACGGGGGGATGATGTTACTGGGAACAAACTTACTTACTTCCCTTGTTACCGGGAACTCTTAGTTAATTATTGTTTATACGGTAATGCAACAAGCAACACTAAATGAAACTCTATCACTTAAGTCACTACCATTTAATACTGATTAGTCGCCGGGGCCTGGCGAACGGGTTATTAGTTAATAGCGCTATTTAGGTGTAACCAGCCTCACACCGACCCTTGTTACTGGGAACGGGAGTGAACTAATGAACTCTGGTAAACCGTCAATGATGATAGGCCATTGACAAACGGGGCACTACGGAAACGTACGGTTAAGTAAGTATTCGGTATTGGAAAAACAGTTTAGTCGCTTACCTATGGGGTAGCTCCCCATCGCATGTATAAACGGATAAATTAACTGGTGAAACAAGTTTTTGGTAATTAAAACTGGACAACTCGTGGACTCGCCAACATTTTTTTTGATACCCTACTGCATGCTTTGCAGGTACCCAGTGACTCAGGAGCTTGCAGCTTGGGAATGTGTAGTGGTCGTCTAGCCCATGTGCTGGGTTCTAAATAATCTTGAACTATGAACTTTGTTTTGAAACTGTTTGGTTTATGCTTCCGCTGTTTACTTAAAATGTTATTTAAACTTAACCCTTTAAAACTTCGAACTATAATGTTTACTAACTAATGTGGTTGGTGAACATCTTTATTATTGACCAATGCTTAGTATAATTGGTGGCTGGATCCTGGTAAGTCACGCCTCCAAGCGGTGGTATTCCGCACATGGATTTTGGGGGTGTGACAGTTCGTTTGGTCGTATGGTTGCTTTATTCGGTTAATTATGACGAAACACGAACGGGAGCGAAAAACGATCCAAATTGCGCGACGTGTTAGTGCATACGTCTGTCGACTTCGTCTTGTATCGAGTCTAGTATTAGAATTGTTAGATCAGGGCGTGATGTACGAGAAAATAGGAGATTTTAGGTTGTTTTAAAGGTAATTTCGCTTGAAGGAAGTGATTTAGCTTGAAAGTGGCAAGTGACACTTTCAAGCGAAATCAACATTAAGTGATTTCGCTTGAACTGTCACCTGACACCCTCAAGTGAAATCTCATCCCCTATAAATACCTTTCAAGCGGATTCATTTGTAACGCTCATTGTTCCGGTACCGAACTGCTGCCGAAGCGTCGTTTGATCTGTAAACTGATTTTAATCAATATACAAGACGGTTAATAGTGAAATAAGCTGTTTTTCACGTCTGTTTCTTTGTTTCCACCTCTGAAACAGACTAGAGCTCTTCCGATTGACTCGTTTGGGTCACGATTCGATCCTACAAGTGGTATCAGAGCTCAGGAAGAAGAGTTCTTGCCAAAACAGCTTCATTTTCTGACTTTAACACCTTCTTTTCAAAATTGAAACATTTTTCACGGTTAAAATGGCCTGAATTTCACATATCATAAGCGAATTTGTGTTTTAACTAACCCTTGAGATAATCAGATCGAAATTCGGACTAAATCAGACTTAAATTGACCAAAGTTCTTATTTCGCTTGAACGAACTTCGTGATTTCGCTTGTGTACTTCATCAGATTTCTCTTGAAAACGTATTTTCGCTTGAGGATTTCATCAGATTTCGCTTGAAATCGTAGTTTCGCTTGAGATTTTATCAGATTTCGCTTGAAATTGAGGTTTCGCTTGAAATCACATCTGATTTCGCTTCAGGGTGCCGTTTTCGCTTCAAGTGTGATATTTCGCTTCAGAGGAGTGTTTTCGCTTGAATTGTTTTTGGTTCAGTTGTGATTTCGCTTCAAGGGTATTTCGCTTGAGTATAGTATTTCGCTTGAACTAGTATTTTGGTGAAAATATTTTCCGAAACATGGACGAGGATTTTTACAATGCGTTTGCTACACCAGTTGCTCCTGTTACTGCTGCTGAAACTTTATACAGTGAGAATAAAACGGGAACTCATCAGAAACCGCCAAAGCTCATGTACATTGAAGATTTTCAAGGATGGAAAAATCGATTCGAGAACTGGGTGCAAGCTTACAAATTTGATGCATGGTGTTCATTGTTGAAAGATTATGAGAAACCTAAGAATGAATGTGGGATTGAAAAAGCTATTGTTGACTATTTAGAGGGTGACAAGCTGAAGTTTACAAGTGAGAAAATGATGATTAGTATTCTTCAACAAGCGATAAAAGAATATATCTTTGTTTTACTTCAACATAATGGTACGACTAAATCTATTTGGGAAGCATTGATTCAGAAATTCAAAGGAAGTGCAGATATGATTAAAAACAAAAAGGCTTTATTGAAGAAATCGTTTGATATGTTTTCAGCTTTCGACCATGAAACAACAAAGCAGACCATTGATAGATATTGTCATCTAGTTTTGGAAATGAAAAGATTTAATATTGAGAAAGAGGATGATGAATGGGTCGATAAACTAGCTGAAGCATTACCACAACATAAGTGGGGAACTTATTTGATGATTTTAAAACACACAAGAAAGTCTGAGAGTATGAATCTGGCACAGTTTATTCAAAAGATTGAAGAGCAGGAGCTAGATATTCAGAAAACTACTATAATGACGAATCCAAATGCCAAACAAGAAGTCAGTTTGTATTATCGAGGGAACAAGTTTAAGGCTACTCCCAGTCCTAGTCCAAAGATCCAAACTGGTTTTAGTGCTGATAGTTCATCAGGAACAAAAGGTAGTAATGTGACACAGAGTGGTGGATCTTCGTCTTCATTTTCATGCTTTGATCCGAATCATACAACATCAAGTCCTCAACAACAGAATTCAACAAATCTTCAATGCAATGTTACTTTGAACATTCAAATTGGTCAAAATTTGTCTCCATAGATAGCCAAGCAACACATGGCATCACTCGTTGCTATGTTGGAATCGTATGAAGGTTTGATTACAGGCAAGATTGGAAATCCGATGCTTACAAAAGAAGATTATGACCAGATTGATGCAGAGGAACTTGAGTTGATGGATGTGAAGTGGTGTTTGGCCAGTGCTTGTAGGAGAGCAGAAAAGTTTCAGCAAATCACAGGCAGAGATGAGTTTCGGGGATTGGCTACTTCTCCTTTGGGATTTGATAAATCAAAAGTAACCTGTTTTCGTTGCAAAGGAAAAGGACACTTTAAGAGATAGTGTAAAAACCAAGAAGCAAACGAGAATCAAGAAAAGAACAATTATTATCAGAAATCATTTTTTCATCAGATTGCTCAACAACCACAAATTGCACCTGCTCGTGTTGTTGAAGAGGGAAAGAAGAAAGCTTTACTTATTCATCAAGATGATGAAAAAGTTGCAGAAGGATTTAGTTGGGACAAATACATACCCGGTTCAGCTCTTGTTGCTAGAATTTTGGATGAAGAAGAATCTAGTGAAAAAAGAATCCCGATTTTTCCAAATCTTGGAAGTGATGTGGATACCGATGATGAGGAAGAACATCTCAACAAAGCTAGAAAAGGCATTGATCCTACTAGTTTTAATTTTTTTTTGCAGATAAAATGGAGATGCTGTATCAGAAGAAGATTCCCAGATTGTTGAAAGAACTAAAAGAAGAAAAAATTCTTACTGATGAAAAGGAAAAGACAGAAGCTGGAGAAGTTAGTGTTGAACCAGGAACTGAGAAAGTAGTTGAAAAATTCATTGAAGTGGAGAAAGTGGTGGAGAAAATAGTTGAAGTTGAAAAAATAGTCGAGATTGAGAAACTTGTCGAAGTTGAGAAAGTTGTTGAAATAGAAAAAAATGTTGAAGTTGAGAAACTCGTTGAAGTTGAAAAGACTGTCGAGGTTGAAAAGATAGTTGAAAAAGTGGTTGAAGTTGAAAAACCATGCTTGTAGTTGAAAAACCATGCTTGAAGTGTTTAGAATCGTGTAATGTTTGTGAAGAAAAGGATAAGAAAATTGTTGATTTAGAGAAGATTAAAGAAAATTTACTGTCTGATGTGAAGTACGTGAAGGAGTCGTATGATGTGCTCAACAAAACAGTTGATAGTCTGAAAAGAACGAATTCAGAAATTGAAAATGCAATGGAAAAAATGAGTGCAACATTAATGACAAAGCAGAGCGTCATCAATGATTACATCGAAGATTGTGCCAAGTTGAAGAAAGAAGTGGAACTTGAGAAGATTGAGAGTGAAAGGATTAAACGATTACTGTTGAGTTACACTACTTGTGATTATTTGATTGATCGTGTTTATCCTACTGTTGCAGGTCTTGAGGCATTCATGGAGAAAAAGACTGAAGATACTGATACTGGTAAGAAACCAAGTGTCAAGTATAACAGATGTCCGCCTCCGATCCATGAAAGTTATTCTCCCAGGAATCCTAATGATGAGCGTCTAAAAAAGGCAGTCAACATCAAGTTAAAGTCTAAAATCATTGATGAATTACCAGACAATATTGATGTTACATTCACAACGTCTGACACTGATCATGAGTCTGAGTTATTAAAGAAAGTGGTCGATCAGGTGTTGGATATGGATGAAGAGTCTAAACCGGAGTCTAAGTTTGAAAGTTCGAGTTCATCAGAAAAGAGTCCGAGTTCACCGGTTAAAAGGGTTTACAATAAAGAATTCTTGTTATCAAAATCTAATTTGAATGACGGATCAGTCAAAGTGGCTTATACTTTGAATGATTCAGACAAATTATATTCTGATGAAGAATTCCCAATAAGAAGTGTTAAAACTGAAATGATCAAACAGGTTTTCAAATTAACAGAAATTAATATTTCTGAAATAAAAGATTTAAATCTGCATGAAAAACCTAAAAAGTACACTTCAAGAGTTAAACAACGATTGAACAAGAAAAAGGGTTACGGTTCTGGTTATGGTTATCGAAAGAAACCAAACCACAACGGTAATTTCAAAAAGCAAGGTCTTGGTTTTAGTTCTTCAGAAAATTATAAAAATGAGAAAAATTATAAACCAAAAACAACATTTGTTGCAGGTGGAAGTTCTGAAGATGAGCAGAAGAAACCATTTTGGAAACAGTCGAACCAAGAATTTCTTGCTCAAGTAAAGAAGAATGTGAAGAAATTTGCTCAAAGAGTTGACAGAAGAACTTGTTTTAAGTGCCAAAAAGTTGGACATATTTCTTGGAATTGCCAACAGTCCAACAACACAAAACAGGAAGTTACTTCTAACTCAAAACTGAAAGAAAAACTTGTCTTTGAGAAGAAACAATCAACTGAGAAATCGAAAGTGTTTGAAAATTCAACTTCCGAAGAAGGTGAAAGTTCAAAACATTTTTACAAAAGAAGAGTTTATTTAAACAAACAAAAATGGGTTGTAAAATCTGAAAGAAGTTCTGACAATGAATCTGATTCCATAAAATCAGAGGAGTCATGTGTTGAGAAAAAGGTTGATAATTCCGTTCCTGAGTTGAACAAGGAAAAATTTCCGCCATTGACAAAAGATAATTTGAAATCAAAAGGTAGGGTTGGGATTTCTGATCAATTCTTCACTGGTAAAGGAGAATTTGATGCTGAAAAAGCTTTCAATGGGAAAGTTAAACATATTTTCGGGAAGATGGTTGACCGGAAAGTGAAGGATGCTCAAGAATTTTACAAATCAAAATGTTGGTGGGACAGATGTTTGCCACCAAAATCACCCAAGGCTGGTCAGGCTTGGGTGACAGCATTTTCACCATAAAATCCTGACTTGCCGGAGCTTCCAAGTTGGTAATAGTGGAGCATGAATCGGCATCATTCAAATGTTTTTGAAAATTAAAATTTGGTACAAGTGTGACTTGCCGGAGCTTCCAGGTTGGTAAGTGTGGAGCAGGAATCGGCATCGAAATTGTTTGGTTGGTAAATCTACAGGTGATATCTTTATATTGTTATATTTTGATTTACAAGTGATTATGGTTGGTGAGTGAACCTGTAAGTGGTTGAAAGAGGTTTTCATTGACAAGTGGTTAATCAAGGTCATTAAGTTGAACTTGATTGGACCATACTTACAAGTGGTATTTTGGAGAACAAATGATGAGTTTATCCCCTAACCTACAAGTGGTTTGAAAATCAACAAAACTAATTTTCTGAAAAAACCATTTGATTAAAACAAACTTAAGTGTTTTGAAATCACAATGGGAAAATAGTTTGTTGTGAGGGGGAGTTCTGATTGTTTATGCCAAGTGGATGGCGAATTGAAGCGATTTGATATCGGTTGTCACTTTATTGTGTAGTTTGTTTTCAAATTTCCTAAAATATGTTTGCATTTTAGGGGGAGTAAAAAATTTCAGAAAATCCAAAAACATTAGAAAATTTGAAAAAGGCAAAAACATGATAAAATTCAAAAATGAGTTTTGTTGTATAAAAGAGGAAATGATAGTACATCAGTGGACGATCATGGCATGCTAAAGGAATGGAAAGTTAAATAGTGATAAACGGTCTCACTGATGATATGCCAGTAGGTTTTTGCACATTTAGTAGATTGTGACGAGATATAAATCTAAATTCAAACTTGCTTATATCGTGGGTAACATCTCTCGGATATATGGGTAACCCCCGAAATCTTGTTTGAAGGACCCCTCTTTCTAAGATACTAGGTCTTTATGCTTAGTGATATCTGGGGTATTATCCCGGGACTTCTGATTTTGCTGAAGCAATGGCCTAGTCCCCGGAGAATACTTTACGCTTGCTTGAAATATAACGCCGCCCTCAGCATAAAATTATGAGACAATAAAATTGCTAATTAATGCTGTTGTAAAAAAGATCCTCTAAAGGGGACCCACCAAAAGTCGAGCCGTCATCTCTCTGCTGAACGGAAGTTCTGACCTGAGCTCTCACGGTTTCGCAATTTAACCCCTTACAGATATCATCTAGGTATACTCACCTGTAAGACTGAATTGGGATCTGGATACGGGAGTATATTCTGAGGTGGGATACGCAAATAAGTTTAAGTCTCTAAAACATTAATCTCGTATCTCGAAATAGTTGAACTTTGTGTGAGAATTTAAGTGGATCAGTATACTGACAATCTAAGTGAATCGTTTAGAGCTTAAAATGTTTAAAGCTTAACGGTGTTGGTAATTTATCTCAAAAACTGATATGATCCTCTTACACAAACTCACAAAAATATTGTATGTAAATATTTTTACTGCATTTCTGTTAGATTCAAAATCCAAAAAGATTTTCGGTGTGTTTTAGCATAATTTTTGAAAAATCCAAAAAGATTTTAGACAACTGATGTTGGAAAGCTGATTTTCAAAATTCTAAGTGCTAAACATGACGAACAGGTTTGGGAAAGTTTGTTTGAATTTTTTTTTTGAAATGAAAATGATATTCATTCAAGTGGTTCATCTGTGACTTACATGATAAATATTTTTGTTCAGATTGTGTTTATAAGTGGTTAGCAAGGTTTCTAGGTTTGTTATATATTATCTTTTATGAAACTTATGTTTTGGGTAGAGGATTTGCAGGAGAGCCTGGTTGCAATGCTTGAACCGGAAAATAGTCAGACTACGATCCCATCACAAGTTGAGGGGGAGTCTGAATGACAAAGAGCCAGGTTCTGATCCTGAGATTGCTGATGCTGATGAAATTAAGGAATCAAGATATCTGATCAAGAGAAATTGGAGAAAGGCAAGAGCCAGATCAAGATTCTGGAAGCCCAAAGACTGATAAAGACTGAAGACGTTGAAGACTCGACACTTTAAGACTCGTCAACATCCGAGGGGGAGTCTGTTAGTGCATACGTCTGTCGACTTCGTCTTGTATCGAGTCTAGTATTAGAATTGTTAGATCAGGGCGTGATGTACGAGAAAATAGGAGATTTTAGGTTGTTTTAAAGGTAATTTCTCTTGAAGGAAGTGATTAAGCTTGAAAGTGGCAAGTGACACTTTCAAGCGAAATCAACATTAAGTGATTTCGCTTGAACTGTCACCTGACACCCTCAAGCGAAATCTCATCCCCTATAAATACCTTTCAAGCGGATTCATTTGTAACGCTCATTGTTCCGTTACCGAACTGCTGCCGAAGCGTCGTTTGATCTGTAAACTGATTTTAATCAATATACAAGACGGTTAATAGTGAAACAAGCTATTTTTCACGTCTGTTTCTTTGTTTCCGCCTCTGAAACAGACTAGAGCTCTTCCGATTGACTCGTTTGGGTCACGATTCGATCCTACATGACGAGAGGTATTTTTGCATTCCAATCACTAAAATAAAATATTTTAATGATTACAAAAATTTTTGGACGTCCGGATATGTTCAGAATGTAAGATATGCGCGTAAATGCAAACTTATGCACTTTTTGACGCTTTTAGTCCCTATTGATCAAATAAGCATATTTTCGCATACCAGACCCCTCAAATCCTATTTCTAAGCTATGTAAAGGATATTTAGGGTATGCTTAGCTTATGATCAAGTTCCGGAATGTTCGTTACAGTACGAATCAGAAGACTTTCGCAGTTTGACGCAAATAGTCCCTGTGATCGAATAAACTTGTTTCTGACACACCAAGGCCTTCAAAACTTATTTCTAAGTTATATAAAAGTTATTTAAGGTATGTTAAGCCTATTTCACTATTACGGAGTGTTTGTCGCATTAAACTGATTATGTTTACGTACCAGTTTGCGTATAACTTTCCAGAAAGCGATTTAAAGCTTGAAATTGAACTTAAAATCAAAACGTGAAGTTGTCAAACATAAAAAGCAAACATTGAGACCAAAAACACATTGTTTCTTGATAAAAGGTATTTTCCTACATCGTGCGGTGTTTACAGAGCACATGTGTCACATAGATAATGCTGCGATATGTAATATCATAAAAGCACTTATATATAGGAAGTACCAGTAGCGTATCCACCATGTTTTTTATTATATTACACACACCTCGTTATTTAAATCACTTACCAAATAAACCACCAAAAATGTCTTGCCAAACCAATGTCAGATAACAACTAATATGTATCGTGAATAAAAGAGTTTACTCAACCCCATAGGTAAAATGTCGATGTAGAATCAAATGTCATACGAAAACCATGTACTAAGTATGCTAAGTAAACATACGAAGCAGAAATGTAATGTAATGTAAATCAATGCGCTAACATGCTAAGTAAACACACATAGCAAAGCATAATGGAAATCATGTACTATATGTGTACTAATGATTATAGCAAGTATATGTCATGAAAGCATAAAAGTACAAGTAGGCACATGTGTATCACCCCAAAATATTTGAAAGTAGTAAAAGAGGGGACTATGTACTCACTTGATATAGCTAAAAGTCTTGAAATAACAACCAAATAACGCTTGAGGGATCACGGAATCAAACGACACCTAATATATAACTATGTTAATAAACCGAACCTAAATCCGAAGATCGGGTAGAATGAGGTTTCGCAAACCAAATGAGTATTGGAACTCATAAAATATGGTTTAACGGAGCCTACATTCTATATCGGAACCTATCCTAAGTGCTTACGACCCGTTACGACCTATTAAGGTAGCTTACGCTACTTTAACGTGTCGTTCGCACGATAGCGCGTTCGAGACGCCTAACTAGTCCTATGACATGTATTATATGCCCTAACATGTTTAAATATGTTGCATAATCAGTTTAAGTGACAAAAATTAAGTTACATATGCTTAAGATCATATAACTAATTAAACTAAGTGACCATAAGGTATAACCTCAGAAGGTTATTCCCTATACAACTATGGTTACAATATATGCTTGGTCGGATCCTAATGATCGACCAAACGGGTCGGGTTCGAAAGTCTAAGCGGTTGTCAAGACCGCTTGACTTACGAACCTAAACAAGCACTAGACTAAAAGTGACAAGTTAAACATGTTAAAACACGTTTAACTAAGTTATAAAACAAGTTTGATATCAAAACAAAGTGTTTTGATACCCGAAAATAGCTTCATTGCAAAATACGCATAACTACGTATTTTGACCGAAACTTTGACTCGTCACTTCGACTAATCGATGTGGTAATCAGTAGGTATAGTCACAAGGGACTATAACCATCGTGATTACGCTCACGTTGCAAAGTTCAAAAGAACTTTGTGTTGACCAATTCATGGTCAAAGCAGAAAGTCAAACACTGTTTGACTTTCATGCTTGAAAAGCATAAACAAGCATGAAGGAAGCTTACAAAAGGTCCAAGCAAGGAAGAATTGATCTAAATTACTCAGGTATGAAGCCTTCAACAATGTGAGAGCTCCAACCTAGAGTAAATCAGATCAAATGTGCAAAGAACAAGTGAGAAAAACCCAAGCTATTTATAGGAAGACTTGAGTTTCTAGGATCTTTACATGTGTTTTTGAGCAAATCAAAGTATGATCTAAGCCATACACTTGTGCCCATAGATTAGAATACAGTGGGAACTCAAAAACAAGCTCATTGTATCCAACATCAGGGATTAAAACCACTGAAATCAGCTTAAATGGCCAGATTCAATCCTTCTGATCTGAGTATCGGTCGCGCCCCGGGTAGACTAGAGTACAGGTCTTCACGCCCGCGACCAAAGTTTGGCAGATTGTCAAAAATGGTCCCTGCAAGCCTTAAACTTAGTTTCTGATGTTTTTAAGCCCCGTTAACCCCATTTCAAGGCTCTACAAGGAAGTTAAAGCATAGGGAACATAAAATATGCTTGAAAACATCTCAGATGTCGGTTCGTTTGGTCATACGGTTGCGTTATTCGGTTAATTACGACGAAAACTCGAACGGACGCGAAAACGATCCAAATTACGCGACGAGTGGTATTTTTGCATTCCAACCACTAAAATAAAATATTTTAATGATTATAAAAATTTTTGGATGTCCGGGTATGTTCAGAACGTAACATATGCGCGTAAATGCAAACTTATGCAATTTTGACGCTTTTAGTCCCTGTTGATCAATTAAGCTCTTTTTCACATAACGAACACCTCAAAGCCTATTTCTAAGCTATGTAAAGGATATTTAGGGTATGTCTAGCTTATGATCAAGTTCTGGAATGTTCGTTACTATACGAATCAGCAGTCTTTCACAGTTTGACGCAAATAGTCCCTACGATCGAATAAACTTGTTTTCGACGCACCAAACCCTCCAAAACTTATTTCTAATTTATGTAAAGGTTATTTAAGGTATGTTAAGCCTATGTCACTATTCCCGAGTGTTTGTTGCGTTAAACTGATTACGTTTACGCATCAGTTCGCGTATAACTTTCCAGAAAGCGATTTAGAGCTCGAAATCAAACGAGAATTGATATGTGCAAAGGTCAGATGAATTTGTACAAATCCCAAGATTGAAACACAAGATTTCATTGGGTTCGTATTTGTATGATGGTCGTAGAGACACAGATGTCACATACACCTTGTAAATACAAATAGTTTAGTCTCGCTAAACCTCTCAAATTTTATGGGTCTGGGAGAGCTACTAGGCTCCTACAGTGGTTTGAAAGCATTGAGAGCACTTTCCACCATTGTCAGTGTTCCAATGAGTGAAAGGTAGAGTTTGCTTCGAGTGTTTTCCAAAAGAGAGCACTCACGTGGTGGAATGGGATCATGAGAGATCAAGGTGCGGATGTAGCCATGGCATAAACGTGGGAAGAACTTAGAGCTCTTATGATGAAAGAGTTCTGCCCACGCAATGAATTACGGGCACTCAAGAACGAATTCCACGATCTTAAGTAAGATAGTGGAGAGCATTGTGCGTATACCGATCGATACGAGGAGTTAAGCTTATTTTGTCCCACCATGGTCACACCTTTGGATAAGGCCATTGAGAAATACATTGATGGTTTACCCGATCTAGTTCAAGACATAGTCACTGGTAGTAAACCCGCTATAGTTAGGGAGGCTATCGAACTAGTCGCAACTCTAACTGATTCTCAAGTTAAGAAAGGGAAACTCTTTTGCAAAGGTGAGAAGAAACAATCCGCCAAGGCTACTCAAGAGAAACCGAAGGAAACTAAAACTGAAGCCTCTAGGAAATCAAGGAAGCATAAGGATTCAAAGAATTTTGTCCTTATTACCCCAACAAATCAAGTTGCTCCCAACCAACCAGCACAACCTCCTGTAAAGAAATCGTATGCTGGCACTGCACCTTTGTGCAACTGTTGCATCATGTGGACTTCGCCAAAAGAACGGATGATAGAAAGACAAAATAATCTACATCATCTGATCATCAATAACAGTGCTTAGAAGAACATATTCCTCCCAATGGCAAAGGAATCAACAACTACTACACTCAAAGGTCTGCTAAAGCTAAGGTCTGCCAAAGCTAAAGTCTATTGAAGACAAAGTGTGTTGATTACAAAGGTCTGCCAAATTGAACCACTGATGAAGACAAAGTCTTCTGATAGCAAAGGTATGATCACCCACTGCTGAAGAAGACAAAGTCTGATGAAGAAAGGACTACTGAGGCTCAACAGAGGATAAAGCTCAACAAATGATGAATCAACAAATGTTGTATATTAGTGCTTTCAATGTAACAGTGTTTTAGTATTAGCAGATGTTATAGTTTGTTAGAAGTTTTTAGATGTCACTGTCTAAGTGACGTCAGCTTAGATTCCTCAGAGGTTTGATTTATACTATAAATAGAACAGTGCATGTAATATTATATCATCACTTCTTCTTGACATTTTGTATGAACAAATTAGAGTGATCAGGCTGAGGGGGAGTTTGTAATTCATGCATACGTGAACAATCATATTTTACAATATTTCTATTAAAGTATCATGATGAAAGCAAATCTTCCATTGTTGTGATTCAAAGTTTATTCTTCCGGTGCATTATTTCCAATTTTTTTCTATCTTCTTACATCATTCATCTTAAACAATCACGACAATTTAAACTTGGATCCTAACAATTAGTATCAGGGCTTGGTCAATCAAATTCGATTTAACAATCAATTTGATATAAAAGATCAGCTCCTTCTACTGATATCATTTGTTCGTAGAAATTGAAAAATAGAATAAAAAGTTTATTCACTTTCAAAGTAACAAAAAACAAAAACTTTGTAAAACAATCAAAATGTCTCAAAACACATAAGATCAACATAACACTAGTACCCTGTACAAACCACCAATGCTTGTTAGATACGAGTATAATTCCTGGAAACGTCGGATGAGTCATGTGCTTGCACAGCAAAACACCGGTTGCTGGAAATCAATTATCTTCGGACCACATGTTTTGATGGTGCTGAGTGCTGAAGATCCCAAGGTCCAAGTACCTATGAAACCTGAAAATTATTCCGAGCAGGATTTTTAGAAAATTGATTTAGATGCCAAAGCATTTAGCATCATTGCTATGACACTACCCAATGATATCTATGCTGGCCTATTACATTGTGGTACAGAGCAATTCGGTGGTACAGAGGAGGTTATTGAAAACAATAGAGAAGTTTTGAACCAACAATATGAAACGTTTTGTCATGTGAAAGGAGAGTCAGTAACCCAACAGTTTGAGAGGTTTAGTTGTCTGATTAGTGAGTAAAAAATGGTAAACGTTGAGTATGCTAATTCAACTTTAATAGTAGATTTCTTAGATCACTACCAGAAAAATGGGACACTATAGCCTTTGTAACCAGAAACTCTATTGGTTTTAAGGAGATGAGTTTGATTCAGCTTCATGGTAGGCTCCTCACTTATGAAAGAGAGCTAAACCAGAAATAAAAGCTACAAGAGTCAGGAAAAGTGGCTAATGACTATGCTTTTGGTAGCACAACACTTTTTGGTCAGGAAGAAACCTCTGGTGGTAGTAAGGATCAGAGTTATGATCACTTCATTGACATAACATGTGGTGGAGCATTCAACTCTGATTCATACTCACCCAACTATGTTTTTGCAGCAACTGGGAAAATCAAGTTTCTGACAACTTGTCCTTTAAATTAAATGAACTTCAACATTTTGACCCCACAAATCTGGAAGAAATGGACATTTTACATCAACTTGCATTGTTGAGTGTTAGAACAAGCAAGTTTTACTAGAGAACATGTAGGAAATTTCCACGGTTGCATAGGAACTTAAAAGTTGGGTTGGATAAATCAAAGATAAAGTGTTATAAGTGTAATAGGATTGGTTACTTTTCTAGAGAATGTAGGAGCCAAAACAGTGGTCCTATAGTTACACACCCAAGTCCATGACCCCAAAACACTGTTCATTATTCCCAATATACCCCTGCACCCCACATGCAAAGCACTGCTCACTTTGCACACCCTGTAAACACTGTTCCTATTCAGTATGTCCAAACTATGGTTCCTTAAATCCAATATGTTCAAGCCCCAGCCCCTTACCACAAGCTGCACAAACATCTACTCAGGCAGAGACTAGTCAACAGAGCTTCTTCTTCACACAAGGCTTTGTTGATTGGAGCAGCTTACCTGAGGATCTAACTGATGAAAAATTTGCTCTAGTTGCTAATTCTGATAAGAAACCTAATGAATTTTTTTATGGCACTAGAAACAATACAAGTAGAGCTTGAATAAGAGGAAGTGGAGACCAAATCTGATGTGGTATGTGAGAAAGTTGAAACATTTGTTTTAGAAGAAAAAGTTGGTGAAGAGCTGTTGGAACCTCTATCAGACCCATGGGGTTCCAGTGTATGTGATAGAGAATGTGATTGTGCCATGATGGCTACTGCTAAGGTATCACCTCAAGTCCTGAAAGACTTGTGTTTAGAGAAATGCATTATTGCTTTTGCTAACATCAAAGAGGTGAATGAAAACCTTAGAAACAAGATCTTAAATGATGAAGTACAATTCGAGAAAACTTTTAAAGAGTTAAAATTAAAATTGTTTGAAAAAAGAAAATGAATTCAGCAGTCTGAAACATGAATCAAGCATAACCAATGATCAACTCCAAACAATGGTAGAAAAATACCAAAGTTGCAAATAGGAGCTTGAATCTACCAAAATCACTTATGAAAATGGGTAGAATCCTGTTAAGGTTATGAGTTGATGCTTGAAAAGACGATCAAAAGCAATGTGAAATTTGGCATAGGGTTTAGAAAAAATGACCAAGTTTCTGAAAACACTGCTGTAAATGAATCTGGCTTAGTTGAAATTAGGGGTGCAAACAAGCCGGGCCGAGCACGAGTTCGACCAGGCTCGAGCTCGAGCTCGTTTAACATATGAAAGCTCGAGCTCGAGCTCGGCTCAATTCGAGCTTTATTTATAAAGCTCGAGCTCGGCTCGATTGTAATTTTTCAAGCTCAAGCTCGGCTCGGGCTCGACTCGTTTATTATTTATTAATTAATTTATATTAATTATAATAATTATTATACATATAATTAAGTTATTTTTTTATATTTATTTAAATGGTAATTATTATTATATAAATATATGTATAATATATTAATAAAAAATATATAAACAGAAAGCTCGTTTAGGCTCGGGCTAGATAAGCGAAGCTCGGGCTCGGGCTCGTTTACTAAACGAGCTTATTTTTTAGGCTCGGGATCGAGCTCGTTTAAGCTCGTTTAAGCTCGGCTTGTTCGAGCTTTTTTTCGAGCCGAGCTCGAGTAGCTCACGAGTAGCTCGGCTCATTTGCACCACTAGTTGAAATGATTCCCACAAATTTGGCTGGTCAAGAAATAAAAGCCATAGATCCTAATAGTAAGAAAATTGTTTTGGAAAAATCTGAGGGATCCTCAACTTTTGAGGAGATTGAAAAGTACCAATTCAAACCCACTTGGTCTGATGAGTGTGACATTCTTGAAAATTTCAAGCCAATGGACTTCTCAACAATTGAGGGTGTCAAAGAACCCAAAGTGAAAATCATTCCCTTGAAAGACCTTCCAGTAGAGGTTATAACCTCTGTTGAAAAGGAGGCTGAAAAAGGGGAGAAGAAAGAGAAGGTCAAAAATCTGTTTTGTGATTTCTGTGAAAAGAAGAATCATGTTACTAAAAACTATTTTCTTCTAAAAGTATATAACATTAAAAAAAACAAGTGTGATTGTGCCTGCTCCCCATTGCACAATTAGTGGAAAGAAAAACCATAAAACTCAAGAGTGTGTTTATCTCAAAACTTTTGAGGTCAAAAGAAAAGAGTATAAATCAAAAACACTGGAGAGTTCACAAAAATCATCATCCAAAAGTCAACAGACCTTTGTCCCTGTCAAACATCTGTTACAAAACAGCTGAATGCAACATCTGTTCCCAGAGAGGTTCAAGTAACAGATGCACCACCTGCAAACCAATTCCCAAGGGGTTATGGTCAAACACTGTACCAAAAGGTCCCACTAGGTTATGAGGCCTACAAAAGACCATCAAAACCAAAAATGAACAGCCATCCTTATAGTTACCATCATTTGACAGGAAATGGTCCCCAACAGATGTTACAAAAATCTGCCCAAACCACTTACCATTCTCCTGGACTTGAGGATGACAAGTCTGTGACCGCATCTAAAGCCATATTGGCTTTGGAAACTCACCTAAAATAATTTGTTACTTGATGTGCCACTACAAAAAAAAAAGCCATTTAGTGACATACAAAAAGTGCCATAAAAAATAAAAAAGTGCCATTAAAGACCCTTGTAGGAATGGGCGTGATAGGAATCATGTTCTAGTTTCTAGTCTAAATGTCATTTGTCTATTCTAGGAGGGTGTAAGTGCAAATAATATAGTATAAGTATGAGTCATTAGTTACTTGGTGGAGGGGATAAGAAAAGGCATGTGCGGCATACATTGACAGCTGGATTCCAAATTCGAGTGTGCGGTATCTATGAGCTGATTATATAAGCACATGCCATCCAAAATCCTAAAACCCTTTTCCCAAAAACACTCCCCAGCCGGCGCATACCCTCTCTCTCTCTCTCCTCATTTAGAAACATTCCTAAAAATCAGCAAACATTTCTTTCCAATCATTCCTTTTTGGAAGATTCAAGACCATCATCAACAATCTTTCATCATCAAAGCTTCTCCCTTTCTGAAGGATTTTCTTATTTTCTTGCACACTATTCTACTCCACATTCCAGGTTAGTATAAACCTTTGTGTTTCTTGTAAATACGTGAATCTAGATGAATGAGTAAGAAATATTGTGTGGAACCATGAAACAGTGTTTGATGAAAGCTTAGGTATGGCGCTCGTTATTTGTTTAATTGACTTTGTATGACATGAATGATTCATAGACTCAAAGGTGAGTTGTATCGTATGATGATGATTAATGAATTGTTATTTTCATGTGAAGTTATTATAAAATTAGAGCTACGATGATCTCTCAAATAAACTTGATTTGAAAAGATTCATAAGATGATAGATGGATTAGGGTTTCGAAGGCATGAGAAAAATGTTAATAATTTTTGTATGATATAAACATTTCAAGAAGAGATGTATGTTTACTGTTTTGATTCACTGTTTCATTGGAAAGTAAGCTTCTTTATGATGTTTTGTTGATTCATGGATATTGTCAAAAGGATAGGGTTTTAGATGTATATTTTCTAAATGAAATCGTAAGATGAGAATGATGATCGATTTACCTAGATTCATGTTAGTGAAGTATTTGGTGAAATGGTTAAATGAATTCATTGTTAAGGATTGTGACATTTATACCTTTACGACCATCATACAATTTCGAATCCAATGAAATCTTATATTTCATTCCCAGGATTTGTATAATTACATGTGACATTTACACATTTTAAGTCTTGTACGATTTCGAGCTCTTAAACCTTTTCTTGAAAGTTTATACGTAAACGTGATCAGTTTAACGTGACGTACATTCCGGAAAAATGACATATGCCAAACATACCTAAATACCCTTAAGATAACTAAGAAATAAGTTTTGGAGGGTTCGGTATGTCAAAACAAGTTTATTCGATCATAGGGACTCTTTGCGACAAACTGTGAAAGTCTGCCGATTCGCGTATTTCTTAACAAAGAACACGTACGCACATCCAAAAATTTTTCTAATCATTAAAATATTGTATTTTAGTGACAAGAATGCAAAAATGTCATTCGTTGCGCAATTACGGTCGTTTTCGCGTTAGTTAAAGCGTTCGTCGTAATTAAGCAAAAATCACGACCATACAGCAGATAGAACGACATCCACGACATTTCCGGACATATTTCAAGTCTGCTATGCTTTAACGTCCTTATAATACCTAAAATAAGGGTTAACGGGGGTTAAATACGTCGAAAATCATCAAAACATGCTGCAGGGACCATTATTGATAAAATTCAAAACTTCTGATACATGGTGGTGGCGTCACGCGATGGGTAACCCCCCTGTTGCATGACGCGAGAGATGCACTTCGACAGAATCTTCAATTCCGCAACCAGCAATGTTTTCTTGCTTGGTTTTTGATCTTATAGGCTATTTTGAGTGATGAGCAAGGCCTTGATTCCTATCCACACACTTGTTGTGATGATATACATCCTTAGGAAACACATAATCCACATGGCATGATCTTGTGGTTTCAAAATTAGTATAAATATGCCTCAAATCTACCCATAAAACTTGCTCACTTGCTCTCTTCACATCTCATAAGCTTTAAGTGGAGTTGCTATTATTTTGGAGGCCTCTCATCTGAATTTTCTAGTTATTCTTTCATCCTAGAACACAAGTAAGTGTTCTATCAAGTCTTGTTTATTTATTTTTGATTACCACACTAGTCGAATTGACGAGTCATAGTTTCGGTAAAAAATGCACGATTATATGCATTTTATGACAGAACTATTTTCGGGTATCAAAACACTTTGTTTTGATACCAAATCAGTTTTTCAACTTAGTTAAACATGTTTTGACATGTTTAACTTGTCACTACTAGTTTAGTGCTTATTTAGGGTCGTAAGTCGAACGGTTTGACCACCGCTTTGACTTTTGAATCCGACCCGTTTGGTCGATCTTAGGATCCGACCAAACTCATGTAGGTGACCATAGTTGTATAGGGAATAACCTCCTGAGGTTATACCTTATGGTCACTTCATTTAGTTAGTTGTATTATAGGTTGTTTAAATGCCCTTAGAAAATGACCAAAATGCCCTTTTGTATTTATTTGGTTTGTTTTAAAACAATGAATCTATTAATTGAATAAAACAAAACTTCAAATACCATGTGTTGTGAAACAATGATTCTGTGACATGACTCCCCGATGTTTCCGCCGCGGTTTGTTGTATTTCGCGGTTGGGGTGTTACAGAAAAGTTGGTATCAGAGCCATGGTTATAGGGAATTAGGTTATGTAATATTCTTGACCTAGTCTATAACCTTTCTAGGACCCTAACGCGAGATTTCTTGCGTTTAGATTCTTAATACAATACCAATCACCTATCTTTAGGTGATTACCAAAAAAAAAAACATTAATTTTTCTGAAACTTCGCAAGAAATCATCTATCCTTAGATGATTTGTTTTAGGCTTTTAAGCCTTTGGAGTTTTTAAAATCTCGTCAAAGTTTTGGCTTTAATAATGTGAACATGTGCAATCCGGAAGGGTGGGTGCCTGTACCCTGAGTTTTCTATCTAATTCTAGAGTGTTCGTACAAATCCACATCATTGGACCAGTCACTCTTACCTGGGAACTCTTGGGGTAAGTGTCCACCTATAGGCTAAATCATATCTTTGCGATACATTATAAAGACACATTTACTTTTATTAGTCACTGTGTCATTTGTTTCTTTTAGGTAACGAACAAATGATCACAATCCTTATGCTTCGTCGATATTTTAACGTTCAACTTTAACCATCCAACATTATCTCACTTGTTTTCTCTCATGTTTCTCTGCTCTCTTAAAATGCCTCCTCGACGTGATCAAACTCAAGATGCCGCTATGGCAGCCATGATTGCCAAACAAATCGCTATTGTGCTCCCAAACTGTCACACCCCGACCACGTATAACATACAAAACGTGGCGGAAAACGTCGGGGAGTGTTGTAACAGAAATAATTGTTTCATAACCATGGCATACAAAGTTGTATTTTATTTATTAAACAAGAGAGTTATATTGTCTTAAACAGGAAACAAAGAGTTCATAACATAATTAAACTAGTCTATCTTCATTTTTAGTCTCTAAGGCACAGGTCCGCCCTAGTGTCACGATCATCATCCTACGCAATAGCTCCTGAAAACACATGTGAAAATAGGTACGTCAACATAAAAATGCCTGTGAGATACATAGGATTGTGAAAATAGGATTCATGACTTATAAGTTTAGGAAAAGTTGTTTAACAAAAGTCAGTCATGAACCTTGTAAGTTGTTTTGTTTTGTAAATCATTCAAAAAGCAATGATATATATAAATAAGAGAATAATGTAAGGTTAAATGAATAACCAAGTAAAATGAGTTTGTATAAGATAAGTTGTTTTGTAAATCAATGTCTTGTGAAACTAAGTTGTTTATGTAAAACGTAATACGTCAAATATTGAAATGATTTAAGTAACGCTACGACATGTAATATCATACAAACACTTGTTTATAGGAAGTACCAGTGGCGTATCCACCATGCTTGTATCATATTACACACGCCTCGTTACTCAAATCACTTACTCAAACCAACCACCAATGTAAATTGTTTATGTATAAATGAATTGTCATGTGTTAATGTGTAAACCAAATCGAAATGTCTACGTCCAATGTAAACCATTAATTGTGTATATCAATGTCAAAATGTTTATGTTTAATGTAAATCATGTAATGTGTACCTAAGAATATCATGTATGGTAAGTGAAATATATCAACTAAACCATATGTGAAATGCACAAAAACAAGGTATTTAAGTAAAACATGGTTTAAATCAAAGTTATGTTTTGTGGAACAGATGCATGCTATACTGATACAAACATTTATGCGGTATTGTGAAAATGCATACATCCAAGCCTTGAGACTGTGGCGATAAACCCTTAAACAAATTAAAGGTTTATCTAAGTTATGTGTATCGAATTCGGTCATTCCTTCCAATCCAAACAAACCCAGGATTTCAGGAACGGGAGTTGTCAATTCCTATGGTACCACTACCTACTAACGAACGGCGTAGCTAATGTTAATGAATGTATTGTTCCATTGTAAACAACCCAAATGCCATAACAAAATGTAAGCATGTGATGAAAACAACTGTACTAAGTATGCACACAATGGACATACATAGCATGAAATGTAATGTAAAACAATGTACTAAGTATGCACACAATGGACATACATAGCATGAAATGTAATGTAAAACAATGTACTAAGTATGCACACAATGGACAAACATAGCATGAAATGTAATGTAAAACAATGTACTAAGTATGCACACAATGGACATACATAGCATGAACACAATGAAATCATGTACTATAAATGTACTAATGAACATAGCATGTATATGATGTGAAAGCAGGAAAGCACGAAAGTAACAAGTAGGCACATGTGTTTCACCCCAAAACAGTTTGGAAAACAGTAAAAAGGGGGGGTCTATGTACTCACTTGAGATTGCTCAGTAGTCCTTGAGTGACAACCAAACAATGCTAGAGATCACGGAATCAAACGGCACCTAATATAGGTAACTATGTTAATAAACCGGACCTAAATCGGAGGATCGGATAGAATGAGGGTTCGTAAACCAAACGAGTATGGAGACTCGTGTAATATGGTTTAACAAAGCCTACATACTAAATGAAACCTAACATAAGTGCTTACGACCCATTATGACCCGTTTAGGTAGCTTATGCTACTTTAACGCGTCGTTCGCGTAAAACGTGTTCGGACCGCCTAACTAGTCCTATGACAAGTGTTATATGCCTAAACATGTTACATAATCAGTTATGTGACAAAAGTTTAGGTTACATATGCTTAATTACCAATTACACATGAAAAGGGTATTTTGGTAATTTACCTAAGGCATATAAACTACCTATCATACAACTACTTAAACGAAGCGACCATAAGGTATAACCTCGGAAGGTTATTCCCTATATGATATGGTCACCTAATGTGTTTGGTCGGATTCTAATGATCGACCAAATGGGTCGGGTTCGAAGGTATAAGCGATTTATTAGATCGCTTACCCTTACGACCCTAGACAACGTGGTAATCAGTAGGCATAGTCACAAGGGACTATAACCATCGTGATTACAATCATGTTTCAAAGTTCAAATGAACTTCGCATTGACCATAAACTGGTCAACGCAGAAAGTCAAACAAAGTTTGACTTTCGGACTCGAAAAGCAATAAAAGAACGAAGGAATACTTGTGACACATGGGTCACTGCGACCATCAAACAAATACCAAACCAATGAAATATTGTATTTCATACTTGGGAATTTTGCAAATATGTGTATCATTTGCACATATCAATTTTTGTTCAATTTCAAACTCTAAATCGCTTTCTGGAAGGTTATACGCGTACCGATGCGTAAATATAACCAGTTTAATGCAACAAACACTCCGGAATAGTGACATTGGCTTAACATAACTTAAATAACCTTTACATAACTTAGAAATAAGTTTTGAAGGCTTTGTTATGGCAAAATCGAGTTAAATCGCTTACAGGGACTAAAATTGACAAATTGCCAAAGTATGCCAATCTGAACTGTAACAGACATTCCGGAACATGACCATAAGTTAAACACACCTTAAATATCCTTTATATATCTTAGAAATAGGCTTTGAGGGGTTCGGTGTGCTAAAATAAACTTTTGGCTCATACAGGGACTAAAAGTGTTAAAAAGTGCATAAGTTTGCACTTTCGCGCATAACTTACGTTCTGACTACATCCGGACATCCAAAAATTTATGTAAGCACTAAAACATTTTATTTTAGTTTTTGGCATAAGAAAAATCCATTCGTCGCGTCATTTGGATCGTTTTTGGCGCTTATGCGCATTCCGTCGTAATTAACCGAACATCGCGATCGTACGGCCAAACGAACCGACACCCGAGATATTTTTGAACACATTTTAAGTTCCCTACACTTTAACTTCATTTTAGAGCTTTGAAATGGGGTTAACGGGCCTTAAACGTGTCGAAAATGGCCTTAAAACACAACAGGGACCAAAACTATCATTTCTGAAACTTGATTCTGATCAGACATGGCCATGCGGCCCGCGTAAGGTTTGTGTGTATCCTTACGCGGCTCGCGTCAGTGTTCTAGACCAGATTCGATGTTTAACAGCCTGTTTCCAGCTGTTGTGCACTCCCAATTCCATTTCCACATGTCAATTCCTTATGGTGCGTGGCCATTTGACATACCACAACATTCCAACACATGTACGGGTGGGATTCGAGCACGGTTTCCATGAAACGATCTTAACGGTTACCCGAAAACTATAAATACCCAACCCCACCCATTGCAAAACCCACAAGAATCTGATCTAAAAGACTCTAAGTTAGAACCATTGTTTCATACCTGAGTTATTTGGATCAAGATTAGCATTCGGGGACCCTTCGTAAGTATTCCTTCGTTCTTTTATTGCTTTTCGAGTCCGAAAGTCAAACTTTGTTTGACTTTCTACGTTGACCAGTTTATGGTCAATGCGAAGTTCGTTTGAACTTCGCAACGTGTTTGTAATCACGATGGTTATAGTCCCTTGTGACTATGCCTACTGATTACCACGTTGTCTAGGGTCGTAAGGGTAAGCGATCTAATAAATCGCTTATACCTTCGACCAAATACATTAGGTGACCATAGTATATAGGGAATAACCTTCCGAGGTTATACCTTATGGTCACGACGTTTAAGTAGTTATATTAATAGGTAGTTTATATGCCTTAGGTAAATTACTAAAATACCCCTTTGATGCCAAAATTCATTATAAACATATGTGACATAACTTTTGACATCTAAACTGATTTGGCGACAATATTAGGCATGTTAAGGCATATTCTACTTGTCATAGGACTAGTTAGGCGGTCCGAACGCGTTTCACGCGAACGACGCGTTAAAGTAGCATAAACTACCTAAACGGGTCGTAATGGGCCGTAAGCACTTATGTTAGGTTTCATTTAGTATGTAGGCTTTGTTAAACCATATTACACGAGTCTCCATACTCGTTTGGTTTACGAACCCTCATTCTATCCGATCCTCCGATATAGGTCCGGTTTATTAACATAGTTACCTATATTAGGTGTCGTTTGATATCCGCGATCTCTAGCATTGTTTGGTTGTTACTCAAGGTCTACTAAGCAATCTCAAGTGAGTACATAGACCCCTCTTTTACTGTTTTCCAAACATTTTGGGGTGGAACACATGTGCCTACTTGTTACTTTCATGCTTTCCTGATTTCACATCATATACTTGCTATGTTCATTAGTACATTTATAGTACAGTTGTTTTACATTACATTTCTGCTATGTATGTTGACTGATAGCATGCTAGCACATTGATTTACATGACTTTTCTGCTTTGTATGTTAACTTAGCATACTTAGTACATCACTTTACAATACATTCTATGCTATGAATGCCCATTGTGTGCGTACTTAGTACATTATTTTTATTCATCACATGCTTACATTTTTGGTATGACATTTGGTTTGTTTAAATGATACAATGTACATTCATTAACACCGATCATGCCGCTCGGTAGTAGGTAGTGGTACCATAGGACTTGACAAATCCCATTCCTGAAATCTCGGGTTTGTTTGGATGGAAGGAATGACCGAATCCGAATACATTTTCTTTTGATAACCTTGACTGAAAGGGTTATCCGACTGTCGCAAGGCTTGGATGTATGAATTTTCACAAAACCGCATAGATGTCTATATCAGTATAGCATGCATTTACTACACAAAACATAACTTTGATTTAAACCATGTTTTACTTCAATACCTTGTTTTTATGCATTTTACATATGGTTTAATTGATATATTTCACTTACCATACATAAACATTTTGACATTTACATACACAATTCATGATTTACATTAGACATAAACATTTGACATAGACATTAGACATGGTTTTTCACATTGACATTTTGACATTTGATTATACATAAACATTTTACTTTGGTGGTTTGGTTTGAGTAAGTGATTCAAGTAACGAGGCGTGTGTAATATGATACAAACATGGTGGATACGCCGCTGGTACTTCCTATATATAAGTGTTTGTATGGTATCACATATCGTAGCGTTATTTGAATCATTTCAATTTGAGACATATAACATTTTATACAAATAACATACTTTTCACAAGACATTGTTTTACAAACAACTTATCTTATACAAACTCATTTTACTTGGTTATTCATTTAACCATACATTATTCTCTTATTTATACATATCATCTGAACTTATTGCTTTTCAAACGATTTACAAAACAAATCAATTTACAAGGTTCATGACTGACTTTTGCTAAACAACTTTTTCTAAACTTACAAGTCATGAATCCTATGTTCACAAAACCTATGTATCTCACAGGCATTTTTATGCTGACGTACCTATTTTCACATGTGTTTCAGGATATGATGCATAGGACTTATCAAGATACACATAGGCGGACTTGGGCCTTAGTGACAATAAAAGATGCAAGACTAGTTATTTATGTTATGTTTCTTTGGTTGTCAAGACATTGTAACTCTTTAAATAAATAAAACAGTATTTCAATTTCCATGTGTTATGAAACAATTATTCTGTTACAACACTCCCCGACATTTTCCGCCATGTTTTGTTGTTCTACGTGGTCGGGGTGTGACAATACTTACGAAGGGTCCCCGAATGCTAATCTCGATCCAAGTAACTCAGGTATGAAACAATGGTTTCAACTTAGAGTTTCTCAAATCAAAATTCTAGTGGGTTTTGCAAATGAAGGCATGGGGTATTTATAGGATTTCCCGAACCGTTAGGATCGTTTCTTGGAAAACGTGCTTCAATCTTGGCCATACACTTGCACCCATGGTATTGTAATACCATGTGCACATCAAAACCAGCCCATAGATTCCCCAAAACCATGTGCAACAAGTGGAACGGACCAGATTCGATGTTTCTGCACATTCTGCTGTCTAGGACCCTGACGCGGTCTGCGTAAAGTTTAAGCTTGGGTTTACGCCCCAGGCCTAAGAACTTTGACAGATTTACATTTTTAGCCCCTGCGTGCCCAAAACTTGGTTTTCGATGCATTTTTGACACGTATAAGCCCCGTTAACCCCATTTCAAGGCTCTAAAATGAAGTTAAAGTATTGGCAACTCAAAACATGCTCAAAAATATCTCGGATGTCGGTTCGTTTGGCCGTACGATCGCGATGTTCGCTTAATTACGACGGAATGCGCATAAGCGCGAAAAACGATCCAAATGACGCGACGAATGGATTTTTCTTATGCCAAACACTAAAATAAAATATTTTAGTGCTTACATAAATTTTTGGATGTCCGGATGTATTCAGAACGTGAGTTATGCACAAAAGTGCAAACTTGTGCACTTTTTGACACTTTTAGTCCCTGAATGACCCAAAAGTTTATTTTAGCACACCGAACCCCTCAAAGCCTATTTCTAAGCTATGTAAAGGATATTTATGGTATGTTTAACTTATGGTCATGTTCCAGAATGTCTGTTATAGTTCAAATTGGCATACTTTCGCAGTTTGTCAAATTTAGTCCCTGTAGCCGAATTAACTTGTTTTTGCCATACCAAAGCCTTTAAAACTTATTTCTAAGTTATGTAAAGGTTATTTAAGGTATGTTAAGTATATGTTGATGTTCCGGAGTATTTTTCGCATTAAACTGATTACGTTTACGCATCAGTTTGCTTATAACTCTCCAGAAAGCGATATAGAGTTTGAAATTGAGCAAAAGTCAAAACATGAAAAATGTAAAACACAATCAAACAAACATTGGGATCAAATAACATTGTTTTATTGATAACCGAACTGTTCACAATGATTACAAGCACAGATGTTACACAAACCTAGTAACCCAGTTAAATCAAGCGAACAACAACAATAACAACAATGCACCAACTCCGTGCAACTATAAACAGTTCAACTCAGCTAAGCTACTCACATTTACTGGGTCTGGAGGAGCTACTGGGCTCCTACAATGGTTTGAGAGTCTCGAAAGTATATTTCATCATGTTCAATGCCTGAATGGGCGAAAGGTTGAGTTTTCATCGAGTGTATTTCAGAAAAGAGCACTCACATGGTGGAACAGTGTGATGAGGGATAGGGGTGCCGATGTGGCAATGGCACAAACATGGGAAGAGCTTCAAGCTCTCATGATGAAGGAGTTCTGCCCATGTCACGAACAAAGGGCACTTGAGAAGGAGTTTGATGATCTGAAACAGGATAGCGGAGAACACCGTGCTTAAACCGACCGGTACGAGGAATTGAGCTTGTTGTGTCCAACTATGGTTACGCTTTTGGATAAGGCAATTGAGAAGTACATAGATGGCCTTCCTGGCCCAGTTCAGGACATTGTTACTGGTAGCAACCCTACCACTATCAGACAGGCTATCGAATTAGCCGCTACCTTAACTGAATCCCAAATCAGAAAAGGGAAACTGTTTCGCAAAGGCGACAAGAAACAAGCAGCAAATACTACTCATGAAGAAAACAAGGGAAACAAAGTCGAACCTTCTAAGAAGCGTAAGGCTTCACAAAACTATGCAGTGGTTGCTCAATCTAACCAGAACACTCACAACCAACCTCCTGCAAAGAAACCTTATGCCGGTACTACACCGTTGTGCAACAGGTGTAATGCTCACCACCAAGCCACTTACAGTGTCGTAAGTGCACTTCTTGTGGGAGACTTGGTCATTTGGCAAATGCTTACTGAACTACCCCCAACCAAGGTGTTCCAAACCAACCTCAAGCAAATCCTGCTCAAGCTCGTTTTCCACCAGGTTCTTGCTACAACTATGGCGAGATGGGTCATTTCAGAAACAATTGCTCAAGGCTTGTTAATGCAAACCCAGCCCGTGGATAAGCGTTTGGCTAACTAGACACGCACTAAAGATGATGTTGTTTTGAACGTTTAAACTTTTACATTTTTCTTTTGTTATCCAAGAACCTTGAAACAATTTTGTTGGTTTATAAATAAATTGTTATTCCAATTTGATGTACGAAAACAAATTTGATTACGTGTATGTATGGCATACCCCTATGATACCGACACCAAGGAACCATATTCCTTGCAAATCAAACTACTCTTGTAGTTTCTTCCATTTTTGTGATTGCTCGCGATCTCCACGAAAATCCTAAGTACTCGTTTCTTCTAAGAAACAAAGTACAAGGTACAAGTTATAACTCTTGACGAATACTCAAAGTACCACTTTAAATCCTTGCTTGGATACATAAGCGTACTTTTCATAAGTCCTTAATTGGACTTATGCAATATGACAATGTGCAAGTCGATGTGACCAAACCAAATCCTTATAAGATCTTCCTATCTTCATAGTTAGATCCTTGTGGATGTTTAAAGTGCAAATCGAAGTCCTTGATTGGATTCTTGTGTACTTTAAATGCGTATGTACAGATTAATGAACAAATTGACGACCAAGTTGACAATTATGTGATTATGTGTTTTTAGTTGATTCAAATGCTCACTATCCAAATCCTTGTAGAATCTTCCATGTGTTAGATTCTTAGAAGGATCTCCAAAGTACTATCTTAAATCCTTAATGGACTTCTCTATGCAAATAGTTAAGACCCATGGATTCAAAAGTACTATTCCATAGTTAAAGATATTGTTCGTCAATCTAGTTAAAGAGATCATGTGTTGATCTAGTTAAAGATACCCTTTGGTGGTCTAGTTAAAGAGATCATGTGTTGATCTAGTTAAAGAGACCCTTTGGTGGTCTAGTTAAAGAGATTGTTCGTCAATCTAGTTAAAGAGTTCTTGTATTGATCTAGTTAAAGAGACCCTTTGGTGGTCTAGTTAAAGCGATTGTTCATCAATCTAGTTAAAGAGATCATGTGTTGATCTAGTTAAAAGGACCCTTTGGTGGTCTAGTTAAAGAGATTGTTCGTCGATCTAGTTAAAGAGATCATGTGTTGATCTAGTTAAAGATATTGTTCATCGATCTAGTTAAATAGATCATGTGGTGATCTAGTTGAAGAGACTCTTTGGTGGTCTATTTAAAGAGATCATTCATTGATCTAGTTAAAGAGACCCTATGGTGGTCTAGTTAGGTCATCACATGTTTATTCGATTGATTTTTCCCCTACATATCATGAAAATGAACTGTGCGGACCATGCAAGGAATTGAGTAATTATGGATGCATACATAATTATAAAATTCAGTGCCTGGAAACCACAACAAGTTTTGTCATGTGTACGAACCAATAGTGATAAGAATAACGAAACGAGAACAATGTAATAAGGGCATGGTGGATACGCCTGGTACTTCCTATATATAAGTGTTCCTTATTACATTGCAAGTGTAGCGTTATTTAAGTTACTAGAAGTTCTGGACCTTGACCAATGTTGTTTTATCTTACATTCTCCGACTCCAACTTCGAGCACACACAAGTTTCCTATAATAGTCTTCATAGGAAACATTCTTCCAATCATTGTTTGAAACTCCAAAACTTCACACTCTCTTTGAATTCTTCTACAACAAGAATATCACTTTGACAATTACATGACGCTCTTGAGGATCGGTACGATCATACACCAATATATTGGAATGAAGTTTAAATCTTCGGATCTAGACTCTTTCCTATAGAAAACAAACGAGTATGATTAACATAGTTCGCTGGAAATCCAAATGTGGCCCAGAGTTTTACTTAGGGAACGAAGGATCATTTGAAAGCAAAGCATCCACATATGTTTTCATAAGTTTCCTCTCAATTAAATTTCGGGACGAAATTTCCTAAAGTAGGGGAGACTGTGACATTTGTGCCTTTACGACCATCATACAAATTTGAATATAATGAAATCTTGTGTTTCATTCTCGGGATTTGTATAATTACATGTGACATTTACACATTTTAAGTCTTGTATGATTTCGAGCTCTTAAACCTTTTCTAGAAAGTTATACGTAAGCTGTTACGTAAACGTGATCAGTTTAACGCGACATACACTCCGAAACAATGACATATGCCAAACATACCCTAAATACCCTTAACATAACTTAGAAATAAGTTTTGGAGGGTTCGGTATGTCAAAAACAAGTTTATTCAATCACAGGGACTATTTGCGACAAACTGTGAAAGTCTGCCGATTCGCGTATTTCTTAATACGGAACACGTACGCACATCCAAAAATTTTTGTAATAATTAAAATATTCTATGTTAGTGATGAGAATGCAAAATTGTCCTTCGCTGTGGAATTACGATCGTTTTCACGTTAGTTAAAGCGTTCATCGTAATTAAGCGAAAAATGCAACTATACAGCTGAACGAACTGACATCCATGACATTTTCGGACATATTTCAAGTCCCCTATGCTTTAATGTCCTTATAATACCTAAAATAAGGGTTAACGGGGGTTAAATGCGTCGAAAATCATCATAACATGCTGTAGGGACCATTATTGACAAAATTCAAAACTTCTGATACATGGTGGTGGCGTCACGCGACACAAGAGATGCACTTCGACAAAATCTTTAATTTAGTAACCGGCTCTTGTTTTCTTGCTTGGTTTTTTATCTTGTGGGCTATTTTGAGTGATGAGCAAGGCCTTGATTCCTAACCACACACTTGTTGTGATCATATACATCCTTGGGCAACACACAATCCACATGGCATGATCTTGTAGTTTCAAAATTAGTATAAATAGGCCTCAAATCTACCCATAAAACTTGCTCACTTGCTCCCTTCTCATCTCATAAGCTCTAAGTGGAGTTGCTACCATTTTGGAGGCCTCCCATCTGAGTTTTCTAGTTATTCTTTCATCCTAAAACATAAGTAAGTGTTCTATCCAGTCTTGTTTATTTATTTTCAGCAATTATAAGCTGAACGTCAAATCGTTTGACTACCATTTGACTTTCGGTTTTGACCATGAATTGGTCAAATCAAAGTTCAATTGAACTTTGCAACGTGATCATAATCATGATGGTTATAATCCCTTGCGATTATACCTACTGATTACCACGTTTACTAGTCAAAGTGACGAGTCAAAGTTTCGGTCAAAATGCACGATTATGTGCATTTTATGACGGAACTACTTTTGGGTAGTGTTTTGATACCAAATCAGTTTTTCAACTTAGTTAAATATGTTTTGACATGTTTAACTCGTCACTTCTAGTTTAGTGCTTATTTAGGGTCGTAAGTCAAACGGTTTGACCACCTTTTGACTTTCGAATCCGACCCGTTTGGTCGATCTTAGGATCCGACCAAACTATGTAGGTAACCATAGTTGTATAGGGAATAACCTCCTGAGGTTATACGTTATGGTCACTTCATTTACTTAGTTGTATGATAGGTTGTTTAAATGCCCTTAGAAAATGACCAAAATGCCCTTTTTGTGCAAAAATTCATTTTAAGCATATGTGACCAAACTTTTGACACCTAAATTGATATTATAACATTTTCAAACATGTTTGGGCATTTAAGACTTATCATAGGACTTGTTTAAACATTCGAACGTGTAGTTACGCAAATGAAACGTTAAAGTAGCGTAAACTACCTTAACGGGTCATAACGGGTCAAAAGCAGTTAGGATTCATTCCAAATCAGAATGTAGACTTTGTTAAACCATTTCATATGAGTTCCAACACTCATTTGGCTTACAAGACCTCATTGTATCCAATTCCCCCGATTATGTACTGTTACTTTAACATAGTTACCCGATGTTAGGACATATTAGGACACGTTTAAAGCTTTGTTATTACACTTGATCAAGGATACTTTGCAATCCCAAGTGAGTACATAGCTCCCCTGTTTTATGCTTTCAATTGTTTTGGGGTGACTCATATGTGCTAAATGTTTTTCAAGTTTTCAAAAATAAAGACTATGGTTTATATAAAACACGACGATTTCAATAATGTGAATGAACTTGTTGGTGCGTTAATTCATAACATGAATGACACTCATTATCTTTGATCAAGCTGACTGGTAGTATGTTATGGTACCATAGGACTGACAATCCCGTTATCGAGCTATCCAATGGATTTGATGGATAGTTTGGGGTTATGACAGAATCTTTTATTTTAACAAATCATGTGTTGATTTGTTAGTCGATTTAAAGAGACCTTTCAGGGTCTATTAAAGATACCCCATGGGTGGTATAGTCGAGTCACACATGTTTGAATGTGTTCATTAAAGAATGACAAAAAGTTTTCACAATTAAAACAAGGACGATTGACGATTTGTTTATAACATGGACGAATGACGATTGGTTTATAACACAGACGAATAACAAATGGTTTATAACATGGACGAATGACGATTGATTTATAACACGGACGATCTGGACGATTGGTTTATGGTAAGTGACTAAATAATGAGAGGGGTGTAATGTGATAAAAGCATGGTGGATACGCCGCTGGTACTTCCTATATATAAGTGCTTTTATCATATTACATGTCGTAGCGTTATCTAGATCACTTGAACGAATGTTTTAAAATGATACCACGCAAGGATGTTTACTTAAAGATATAAACCATACAATGTTTACCTTCAAGACGATTTACTACTTGGTTTTACAAAACAAATGTTTTTGGTCAAGATTCATGGCTACAAAGGTTTTGTTTTACTTATATCAACTTATAAAGTTGATAAAATATATATTGCAATATCAAACACTTTTTTATTTCAAGGATTACACTCGTCGACTCTCGAGGTTGGACACACAAACCTATGTACTCGCCAGCTTTTTATGCTGACTGTTTTTCACATATGTTACAGGTTCTATTATGTGACGATTGTTGATTGCATGCTACACATAGATGGACTCGTGCCTTAGCGACTTTAAAACTTGAAAGACAATTGTTTGTATTTATTTGGTTTGTTTTTAAACAATGAATCTATTAATGGAATAAAAGAAAACTTCAAATACCATGTGTTGTGAGACAATGATTCTGTGAAATGACTCCCTGACGTTTCCGTCGTGGTTTGTTGTATTACGCGGTCGGGGTGTTACAAGGATGGAATGATATTGTGTTTGATGTTGAGAATGTTAGATTTTACAACTCTAGGATAAATGTTGAAAACTTCTTTGATTTGGAATGATTGTGTGTTTAAACTAAAAATGAAGACTGTGAGTATGAATAATAGCGCACAATCTATGAACGTACAACAATAGCTGCATAATTTACGAACACACCTTGCACACCGCACACTCGGGGGTCGCACACTCTAAGTGTACAACCCCTAATGCACAAATGTACAATAAGTTAATGCCAAGCCGCACATAGTGGACACACACCTATGACTGTACAACTCTTGATACATGAGGTACACAAGGACTAAGCTAGGTCGCACACCCAGTAGTGTCGCACACCCCTTATGTACAAGTCATGAATGCACATCGTATAACCTAGTCTTGCATGACCGCACACTTGTCAGTGGGCCGCACACTCCTGTGGGCCGCACACTAACAAGTGGGCCGCACACTCTATTATATCCGACCATACTCTAATAGGTCGCACACTAATAAAGGCCCAAATTCCGATTTGAACCGCACACACACCCACTGTCCACTTGTTTATATGTTTAACTGTTTTGGGTGTATGATACTTATGAATACATATTCGGTACAATATACAATAGTTGTTACTTGTACACTACTTGATTTAAATACGTGTATAACCTACATGACTTACTTGTATACGGTCCTAATGTTGGTAACCATAATAGGACGTGGTTGACCAAACCTAGTATAAATACTCTATCAACCGAGCAAATCTAAGGTGAGTTCACACTTACACTTAAAGCATGTATTCCTAGTGGATTGGGAACCTAATTGTAATATTTGTGCCTTTTTAATCATTTAACAATTCCGAACAATTTCATAATCAATTAAACCCTGTGTTTTATTTATGGGATTGTATAATTATCTATGACATTTGTACATTTTCAATCCTTGTACAATTTCGAACTCTCAAAAGCTTTTCTAGAAGTAATACGTAAACTATTATGCAAACATAAT
Organism: Helianthus tuberosus; assembly: GCA_030545235.1. NCBI lineage: Eukaryota > Viridiplantae > Streptophyta > Magnoliopsida > Asterales > Asteraceae > Helianthus > Helianthus tuberosus. The sequence goes on from CM060389.1 coordinate 83,974,571, forward strand.
CAGTTTAATGTGACGTACTCTCCGGAACAAGGACATAAGCTACACATACCCTAAATACCATTTACATAACTTAGAAATAAGTTTTGAAGGGTTTGGTAATGCAAAAACATGCTTATTCGAGTCCAGGGACTATTTTCGACAAATTGCAAAAGTCTGCCGATTCTCGTATTTTTAATACGAACCATGTTTACACATCCAAAAATTTTTGTAATCATTAAAATCTTGTATTTTATTGATAAGAATGCAAAAATATCAATCGTTGCGCAATTTTGGTCATTTTCATGTTCGTTATAGCGTTTAAAATAATTAAGCAAAAAACGTAACCGTACAACCGAACGAACTGACATCCATGACATTTTTGGGCAAAATCCAAGTTACATATGCCTTAGCACCTTTATAAAGTAATAAAAGTGGGTTAAAAGGTGTTAAAAGTGACAAAACTCGACGAAACAAGTCCAGGGGCCAAATTTGCCAAGTTTCAAAAGTCAGTCTAAGGGTATGGCGGGGCGCGAAACCTTAGCCCAAACCCGTCCCAGGTAGCCAAACGTGCCCAGTAACAGAAACTTGTTTTCAGCCCCTTGTTTTCATGCCTTGGAGCCCAAGAACTCGTGTTCTCCAAGTTCTAACCTTCATTTGATCACCTTTGATCTTTGAAACCTCATGGGACATGTGTGATGATCTTGTGGCTTCCAAATTGCTAAAATATAAAGAAAATTTCACCATTTTTCCTTGCTCATTCATTCTTTCTTTCTCCCATCTCTTGGGAGCTTGTTTCCAGCTTTTTGGAAGCCTCCTACCGAGTTCTAAGACTTCTTAGAACACAAGTAAGTGTTCTTCCTTAGTCTTTTTCTTTATTTTAGCTTGTTATGAGCTAAAAGTCAAACAGATTAACTTTCTATTTGACTTTCGGTTCTGACCTTAATTGGTCAAGTCAAAGTTCAATTGAACTTTGCAACGTGATCGTAATCCCAAAGGTTATAATCCTTTGCGATTGCACCTTCTGATTACCACGTTTACTAGTCGAAGTGACGAGTCAAAATTTCGGTCAAAGATGCACATTATGTGCATTTTATGATGAAACTATTTTCGGGTATCAAAACATCAAGTTTCGATACCAAAACAATTTTTATAACTTAGTTAAACATGTTTTGACATGTCTAACTTGTCACTTCAAGTTTAGTGCTTATTTTGGGTCGTAAGTCGAGCGGTCTTGACCACCGCTTTGACTTTCGAATCCGACCCGTTTGGTCGATCTTAGGATCCGAACAAACACATATCTATGACCATAGTTGTATAGGGAATAACCTACTGAGGTTATAATTTATGGTTACGTCGTTTGGTTATTGTTATAATAAGTCGCTTCTATGTTCTTAAAAATGACTAAAATGCCCTTTTTGCACATAAATCAATTTTAAGCACATGTAACCAAATTTTTGACATACAAACTGATGTTACAACATTACCAAACATGTTTTGCCATATAAGACTTATCATGGTTCATATTTAACCATCCGATCATATATTTACTCAAGTGACCCGTTAAAGTAGCGTAAACTACCTTAACGAGTTAAAACGGGTCAAAAGCACTTAGGATCCTTTCCAAATCAGAATGTTAAGTCTGTTAAACCATATCATATGAGTTCCAACACTCGTTTGGTTTATAATACTTCATTCTATCCTATCCGCCGATTAAAGTCTCGACATATTAACATAGTTATCCGATATTAGGACACACTTGAATCCTTGCTTCTATGAGCTTTGTTTAAATCATTTGGACAAGACTTATACACAATCCCAAGTGACTACATAGTCCCCTCTTTTACATTTTCAAATGTTTTGGGGTGATTCATATGTGCCTATCATTACTTTCTTGTTTTCAAGACATTATACATGATTTGTTTACATAGTACATATAGTACATGATTTCAAATATATTTTTGCTTCATATGTTGACCTAGCATACCTAGTACATGGTTTATCAAAGACATTTTGCTTCGTATGTTGACCTAGCATACCTAGTACATGGTTTTCAAAGACATTTTGCTTCGTATGTTGAACTAGCATACCTAGTACATGCTTTTCAAAGACATTTTTGCTTCGTATGTTGACCTAGCATACCTAGTACATGGTTTTCAAGACATTTTCACGACATGCTTACATTGTTTAAGACATTTTGGTGTGTTGAACTCGAAAATGATACATTCATTAACATTGATCACGCTGACCGGTAGTATATAATGGTACCATAGGATTGACAATCCTGTTCCCGCTTTCTAGGTTTGTTTGGAAGTGACCTTAGGGAATGAGAGAATCCGATGAACACTTTGTAAGACCCCAATCACGTAATATACAACAACACGTGGCGAAAACATTGGGGAGTCACGTTACATATTGTTTCATAACACATGGTGAGTTAATTGTTTACATTATCTTAGAGAATACAAACAATACACAACAATTGTCAGGCTGGTTTTAAGTCACTAAGGCCCAAGTCCGCCCTATGTGAAACATGCTCAAAGTCAAACATAAGCTCTTGAAACATATGTGAAAGTAAAACGTCAGCCTAAAAATGCATGTGGGTAACATAGGTTTTGTGGTGAAGATTCATGGATTTGAATGTTAAAAGAATTGTTTGACTAAAAAGTAGCCATGAACCTTTATGAAAATGTTTTCTTTTGTAAAATCAAATGGAAATCAAAAGATTTAAAAGAAGTAGGGCAAGGTTAACTTAATAACCAAAATATGTCATGTCTTGTATAAAAATGTCTCATGTCTTGTATAAAAATGTGTCATGTCTCGTATAAAAATGTGTCATGTCTTATATAAAAATGTATCATGTCATGTATAGAAATGTGTCATGTCTTGTATAAAATGTCATGTATAAAACAATATCTTGTGTAAAAAAATGTTATGTATAAACAATGTCTTGTGTAACCAAATGTCATGTAATAACCAATATCTTCTATGGTAAGCAAAAAGGTCTTTGCTTAAACCATATGAAATAATGTCTTGTATAACAAAGATGACATTTTGCCTGGATGCATGGCTTCGGGAGAAACTTCTGCCTAAATTTCCTTGTAGCATTCTTCACTATAATGGGGAATGCAAGTGATAATTCAGTCGTCAAGAAACAGTTCTTTCACAACGTTAAACGAAACATTCAAATAAACCAAATGAACTGGTGTGGTTATATCATCCAATGCTTGCAACACGCCAAAACCGCATATTCTCCAACAAAGCATTACACAAGGCCATTGATCATACTTGTGGTAAGAATAAAATTTCCCTATATAACATATATCATTTGTATGTCATTAAAACGCCAAAAACATCTATCATTTGAAAATCTATCTTGTTACAACTTGCCTTGGTGAACGATGCTTGCAATAGAAAAAAATGTGACCAAAAAGAAGGATACCCAATTGAGTGGGTTACAACAGATACTCTTGACTTGTTTGAGGGTGAAATGGCAAAACGCCTTATTGGCAGTGAAGTAAAAAGGAAAACAGTTAAAAAGGCTAAGGAAGGCACACCCCAAAAAACAAAAAAAAATGCAGGTTGTTGTTGATGAAGAAGCTGATGGTGATGATGTTGAGAATGAAGATGAAGATGATGTTGACAATGTTGATGACCATGCTGATAAGGATGATGATGAGTTTGATGATGATGATGATCATTATGATTATGCTGGGCTCGACCATGTTGTGCAAAACGCCATGCACATCAATGATGAGAATGAGAATGAGAATGAGAATGAGAATGAGAATGAAGATAATGAGGATGAAGAGGCTTAGCTTCAAAGGATGGTGAATGAGGAGAGAGAAAGACAGGAAATGATGTTTGAAGTTTCTGCATCAGGGAACAATGCTCTGGTCAGAGGAGTAACACAGTATGACAACATTTTTGCTGATGAAGAAGAACAAAATAATGAAAATGAAAAGGTATGTTGTTCAAATAATAAATTTATTAAAAACCACAAAATGCCATGATTAATAAAATCTTTTTTTTTAATTTAATAGGAAATGGTTGATAAATTGGATGGGGCATACAAAAAATTAGAATACTATTACAATAAAATGAGCACACTGTTAAAACAGTCAAAGAAATATCCAAACAGCTTCCTGGTACACATTAAATACTCACAATGTCTGACATTGTTGGAGAACATCTCAAAATTTGTTGATGAAAACACCAAGGAAGTGCCAGCTGAAAGAGAAAAAGGTAAAAATGAAGGTGAGGTTGAAAATGAGGTGGTACTAGGAGGTGAAAATGAAGAAGAAGGGGAGAAGGAGATGGCTGGAATAGAAAACGCCATTGAAGTGGAAAAAGTTGATGAAAACGCCAATGAAGTTGAAAATGAAGGAGAAGGAGGTGAAAATGAAGGAGAAGGGGAGAAAGAGATGGCTGGAATAGAAAATGCCATTAAAGTGGAAACAGTTGATGAAAACGCCAATGAAGTTGAAAATGAAGGAGAATGAGAAGGAGAAGGAGAAGAAAAAAGGGAAGGAGAAGGAAAAGGAGAAGAGGAAGGGGAAGGGGATGGGGAAGGGGATGGAGAAGGAGAAGGAGAAGGGGATACGGGAGTAGAAAGAGAAAGGGATATGGCCGGAGAACAAAACGCCGAACCCTCAACTGCTACAACAGCCCCCATATATGATGATGATGATGAGGATACTATATTATCAGATGAAGATACAAACGAAAACGATAGTGAGAGATGGAATTGTGATTTCAAGACACTTGAATATCACATTTAAAGATACAATGGGGAAAAAATTAAAAAGAAATATTGCTGAGGTTTTGGAGCTGCCTGAACAAGATCTAAAACAAATGATTGATATAAAAGAATGTCTAGATAATTCAAAGATGGTGGATGAAGTGATTAATGCAATAAAAAAATATCTGCAACCTGTTGAAGAGACCCAAAAAATGGTTGTATTTAATAAGACACCAAACATCCCCCCAACAGAAACACAATGCAGTCAGGCGTTCACCACTAAACTAGAAAAAACTGAAGGGGAGGTGGTGAACAAAAGTGTTGACCAACAAGGTGCAGTGTTTGATAAAACGCCATGTAAAGAGCCACCATCTACAGCTGGGAAGAACCTCTTGCAAACTTTTGAAGAGGAAGAGACACCCAAATCCCAAGATGAAAACGCCATCAACAAATCACCACCAAAAACGCCAAACAGGTCAGATGTGCAGGAGAATGGTGATGAGGACAAAAGTCCAGACATCACAAAGTTGATGCAAGAAAATACAATTTTAAACCCTGAAGAGTTGCCTGGTGATGAAGAAGTTGATCAAGATGATGAAATAGATGAAAATATAAACAAAAAGATTGTGGGTGAAAAGGAGAAGAGAGATACAAAAATGAGCAGGGCATGTTTGTCACCTCATGTAAGGAGGTAAGTGGTTATACATGAACCAAGGAAGACCATGAAACCAACGTTGCCACATACATCTTCACTGGATGCGGTGATTACGAGTATGTACACTTCTCTCAAAATAAAACGCCAAACATTCCATTTATCACGTTTACTTGAATATGCATGTAAAAACGCTCAAAACGCCATGTCTTATCATAGAATGAGTTTGTATAACTAAAACGCCAAATGATGTTTTTTTAGGACTGTCATGTTCAAGATGGGAGGACAGTTTACACTCATGAGGGTGCTTTGTGAGAGCATGAAACCAGGATTTCATGCATACATCACCATTATTCTATGTTGGGCACATATCCTGAACTATGAAGAAAGATACAAGGCTCCAGAATCACCCTCAAGGTTATTTTGCACAGAAATAATGCTGGTAACTCTTTTGCTATATTTAATTGATGAAATTATATTAGGAAATTGCTTTGTTGTTTAAAATGTGGTACCCAATATTACAGAATACTCTGGCATACGACAAAACAACGGTAGCAAATTTATGATACAAAGAATTCAACAGAAACATGGAAACTGTTCTGAAAATGCCCATTTCAAAGGAGACCAGAAAGATAAAACATCAAAGATTATGAACTAGTCTTCGTGCCAATAATATGGGCAAGACATTTCTATGTTGTCTGTTTTAACATAAGACACGAAAGAGTTGATGTATTGGATAACAGCGGTGCAGGGGATGACCTCAACATTAAAGACAAGTATGATGGATGGGTGGGAAAGTTGGTAAGTATCTTAAAAACTTTGTATATGGGAACTATGTTGACAAAACGCCAAACTAATGTATGCAAAAAATGTGAAACTGCAGCACGGTGCTTTTGCAAAACTACTTGCGTCTTAAAAAACACCCAAAGCATAAGATCATGAAGTCGGTGGAGATTGTCAGACAAAAGATGGATTGGAGGACAACATCTAACATGGTCGACTGTGGGGTTTTTGCAATGGGGCATATGGAAACATACATCGGGGATATAGCTAGTTGGAGAAGTGGTTTGGCAAAAGAAGATGCCCCAAATCAACTACAGCATAGACAGCTAAATGAACTGAGGATGAAATACATTGTAAAAATCCTGCTTCATAGCGAAAATGAAACCAGAACACGATTGACAAAATCTGTAAGAAAATTATTGGCTTTAGGGGGGGATATGTGAAATGTATGAAACAGCGGACAAGAGAATAGAACAAAGGATGGAAGATTATGTAGATTAGCTTTAACGCCATGGATTGTATAATTTTTATGTTGACTAATGTGTTTTGCTTTTTAGATTATTGCATCTACATGTTTCGTTGTGTGATTTTCGATAATATTTGTGCAAATCAATGAAAACGCCATGATTTGAATAATTAACAAATAGTAACTATTTAAACATAGACAACATTAAAAAGGGTTAAAAAAACTAAATTAAAACAAGTAAAAAACACAAAAACGCCATATCTGTTGGATATCAATAGAACGCCATTCAAACATAAACGTCATTCGAAAAAAATACTTTAAAAAAAACGCCATGTAAAACTAGCATAACGATGTAAACGCCATTTCTATTTAATTTTTTTTTTTTTTTGGAATGGAATCTTAACGCCATTATTTAGCGGGACGTGGACAATGACAATCGTACCCCTGCACATAATTTAGAGCGTTATACCACATGGCCGGCCAGGATCCGTTCTCACACTTTTCACCGTTTTCTCCTGATCCCGTACTTATATATAGTTGTCTATTACATATTTTTTCAGTATCAACGTGTGTAATACATGGACTATTAAGATATTTAAGTGTTAGGGATTAACATAAAAGTGGGTTTTATCGTAAATTAAAGTTAGTTGTGTAAAATGTTAAATGGTAATAAAAATAGTTAAGTCATATGAAGTTCTTTTCACAGATTATATAAGTACGTTGTTTCTATTGCATAACCCCATTATATATATATATATGATGATAAATAGTAACTTTATTTTTATAATAATATATAGTTTTTTATTATTTTATTATTTAATATATTATAATAGTTTATTATTATATTTACTTTTACTTTTTTTTAATAATTGTTTTTTTAACATATATTAATTTATCGATTAATTTGATACTTATTTAATAAGTTATGTTTATAACTTTTCTCTAAAAACTTAAGTACGTAGTTGTGCTTAATTTTATTCCTTGACATTCCGTTATAAGTTTTGTTAAAACGTGGTTATACTCAAAATAAAGTATTTATTTGGTATCATAAAACCGTACGATAATAAATTATATCGTTCTAATGTTTGACTTTCTAAACAACATGCTTTATTTTATAAATCACTTTTGTTTTATATTATCATTTGTTTGGTTTCGCCCGCAACGCGCGATATAAAAAAACTAGTGTAATGTAATACACATGGGTTGAATTTAAAAAGTATTTGTATATTTTATTTATATTTTAAATAAAAAGGTGTCTGGTAAGTAATGAGAAATTAGTTTGGCGGTTGAATATGTTTGATCGTCAATAAACGAGGCCACGTAGTAATCCCTAGGAACGCAAAATCTTGAAAACCAACCAACAATTCATTTATTTTGTGGTCAATTGATCTGCACGGGGCGGGGATGGCCGGGCAATCTCGGAAATGGATGATTCTGATGAGCAGCATATGGATCCAGGCATTCACCGGCACCAATTTCGATTTCTCTGCCTATTCATCGGAGCTCAAGAAGGTCTTGGCGGTGTCGCAGATGCAGTTGAACTATCTCGCCACCGCCTCCGATTTAGGCAAGGCGTTCGGGTGGTCGTCCGGGCTGGCCCTCATGTACCTGCCCTTATGGATGGTTGTCTTCATCGCGGCTTCAATGGGTTTCTTTGGTTACGGAGTTCAATGGCTCCTCATTCGTAGAATGGTCACTTTGCCATATTTCCTGGTCAGTACGTGATATTCCCCTATCCATCATGAATGCATGTTGGTTACTTATTTTCAACCCAATAAACCGAAATAATAAAAAATAAATCAAATATCTTAATAAGGGTTTTTTAGATTTTGTTAATTATTTCACTAATTGGAACTTTTAATCCTATAACAAATCATTTTGAATTTTTTTTTTTAAATTCGGCCGGTTATTGGTTTCAAATGGTGAGCATTTTGTTGTTTTGCTTTCAGTTTTTTAATGATCAAAAGTTAAACAGCTATGGACTTTTAACGCTGAAACAATGGGTTGAACGAATCCGAATACAATATAATGTGATTTTATAGATATGAACCGACTGACCAGTTCAAACTGAGATAAATCGGCTAGTTCGGGCTGGTTCGCCGGGTTATGAATGAATTGGTTCGGTTGACGGTATGAAAACATGGTTTTACAGGCCGGTTTTTACGTTTTTGGACCAGCCAAGTAAACCGAAAATTTTTTAATAGAGATAAGAATTTTAATTATTATAGTATAAATTACTAAATTTAACTGATTTCGTGCAAACCCTTTAATACTTCAAAAGTAAAACATTTTTTTAAGCCTACCATGACTGAACTTCTGTAGATGTAGGCTATAGGGTGTGGTCATGACCCTCATGACCACCATGACCCTCCACACAGGCATCACATCATTCATCTTTAATCAATTATTCAAAACCACTACCCTAAGGGTGTGGTAATGACCCAAACCACTATCCACTTTATTTTTGTTAATTTGTTTTTGTCTTAAAATTATCAAATGAGAGGGTCGTGGTAATCGTGGTTTAATCCATGGGAACCACCATCAATCAAGGAGGGGATGATATATCATTTAATTAATGATCCTATGTGAAAATAATGTTCAATCCATACCCCCACACCCCATAGCAAGGGTCGGCTCAAACCTCTATAACGGATTTACTGGACCGTTTAGTTTCTTGAAAAACGGTAATTATGTTGGTTTAGAAATTCTGCCAAAACAGTCGAAACCAACTGCAAAATATAATATTTTTATTATTTATAAATAATAGTATGAAAAATGTTGGAAGGTAGGTAGTGTTTTTCCAATTATTTTTTTCATTGTTGGTGGAAAACTAGATAAATGCATATTTCGTTAATAATATTTCATAACAATAATAGAATATACTACTAAATGCATATTTTGTTAATAATATTTCTTAACAACAATGTAATATACAACTACTTACGTTATTGTCTATCGTGGTATTTAAAGTCGAACAAAAAGTAAACGTAAAAATGATGAATTATGCAAGCAAGTTACAACGTGTTAACTCGAAAAAATTAGACTAAAAAAGTAAAACATAGAAAAAAACAACTAAGCCAGTCTAGAACATGTGAGTTCTGAGTGAGCTCTTAAACCATAAGAAAATACACGTAAAAACGTTGAACCAATATTGCTTTATAAGAAAGTTAAGACTCCAAATGAACCAAACGTTCAGTGAGTTCGTTAACCGTTTGGTAAACGAACACGCACAAGTTCATTTCCTTAACAAATAACATGAACATAAAATCCGGTCCAGTAAATGTTCATAAAAAGTTCGTGAACACATATATTTCTTAAGAAACGAACACACAAAGATCTTGTTCTGTTTGTTCGGTTTATTTGCATCCCTAGATGCAAAGAAAAAAGATTTTTATGTCTAGTCTTCAACATTGTTTTATGCTTGTTATAGAAGAAACATTCTAATAAATTCGGTTAATTTAAGGCATTTGAATCACAATCCTTCCTACTCGACTAGGTGCCCATCAAAATAATATTACGCATTTTGATGTGTCAGTATCTAATATATCAACTCAAAATCAAATAATAGGGGTGTTAAACGAGTCGTGTTTGTGGGTTCAGTCTGATTTAAACCAAAAAATTTTAGACGAATCTGAACACGACACAAACCTGAAAATCGTGTCAGACATATAAATCAGAACACGACCCGAATATTCATGGGTTGACCCGAACACGACCCGTTCAACCTATTTTTTCCGCAAATTAATACATTAAAAACTAAAATTTACTAAAAAAAACTAAAAGTATTTGATATATAACGGTCTAAAATATATCTTTTGAAGGTAAAAAGAATTTATCCAAGTGTGTAATCTGGGGACTCTTCCCCAAATGTCCTTTTACCTTCAAAATTAAAAAAAAATAGAGTAAAATGTAATTTTAGTCCATAAGGTTTGAGTCATTTTGTCACTTTAGTCTAAAAGTTTTATTTATCACCTGTGGGTCCAAAAAGTTTTAACATTGTTATTTTAAACCAATTGACTTAACCCCATTTGACTTAACCCTATTGGTTGACCTCATTTAGTCAGGGGGATTTTGTCATTTCCTTTATTATTTTAATTAAAGATTTTATTAAACGAATCTTTTTAATTTCCCCTTTTCCCTTATATGTAAAAACCCTAATTTATATGAGATGTAGCAAATAGATGCAGGCTGTTAGGTATGCTTTGAACTATATACACATCATCTCTTTTCAAAATATAATTTGTATCCAAAATCTCTGAAACGAATTTGGCACAAATTGAGGTCACCTACAAAATGAGTTCCCATATTCCCGAATTTTGAGCTTTGGCTAGCACGAACTTAAAGATTGGGATCCAATTCTCTCTTTTATCTCCATTGTTGTGAAGCAAAATACCATTTACAGGGGACATGGGGAATCAATGGTGGACCTGGGGTATTTTCCAGAGGGTTACTTCCATTCTTCACCGGAATATCAAGACCTTCAACATTTTGATGCATATCCTTGCGAGACCCAGCAACAAGATCTTTGACCCTCAAATCAGCCAACATAGGGCTATATTTCATTGTCTATTTTGCCTCCGAACCACACCACAACCTGCAATTTGGACTCCGCTCTGCTTGGAGCGACTCCTGGTTGATCTAGTGATATCATTAGCCTTATATACCTCCTTTTGCAGTTTTGCATCTTATGCAACATGGAGAGCACGAATAGTATCCAATTTTAGATCTCCTAAAGTTAACTTCAAACCTCTGCCTCTTTGAGATTTGGCGCCACTCTTTAGAGAACAACCAGGGGGCTTGATTGCGGCACACTTTACAACAGTCACAACCTTATGTGTCTGATTGCTCACCAGATTACAGGACAGTGAAGTCGATTTCCCCAAATTTGGTGTTGGAATCTATTACGAGTCAAATAAGTAAAGGGGCTTCAGTGTAATTGTTCTATAGTGTAGGGGGTTAGTGGTTAGTTAGTAGCTATATAGTGTGTGTGTTGTAACAGATTGAGGTATCGATGAATTGAATTGGGTTTACCCTCCTTCTTCTCTTAGTGTTCTTCTTGTTCTCTTTATCGATCTTGCATACCAATTGTGTTCGTATCAATGTTATCAGAGCTATCTTTCCTCTGACCTAGGGTTAGGGTTAGTGCTAAAACGGATTTTTTCTACAACAAAAGCAGCGTAACAATCAGTCTCACTTGGATTTCAATCGCAATTAGGGCAACAACAACAAAACATCATATTTCAGTCTTGTTTTGTTAAATTTCAATCAGATTTCAATTTGATCAAGCGTAACAATGGTGTTCTTATGTTCTTGTGGGGGTTTGATTTGGGAGAATAGGGTTCATGTTTGTGGAACTAGTAGGTGTTCTTGCGGGGGAATAAAATTTGATGGTAGGGCTCATTTTTGTGGCTACAAAACAGATTATTCAACACCACCAACCGATTATGAACTTTGGAGGGGTTTAAGAACTTCGGATGAATGGATGGGATCACCAAATTGGGGAAAACAGAGCCCTAGTTTCTTCAACACTAAGAATCAAGAAAAAAAAATTCTAAATACTCCATCAGTTATGGAAGAAATCCAGAACTTACAACAAACAGGTTCATTTCAAGATTATTGTAATTCATTTGATATTCTTCTTACTAAAGTGGTTTTAAGTGAGGATTATGCTACAAGATTATTCATTTGGGGTCTCAAACCTGAAATTGGGGGTTGAGTTAAGTTGTTTGGACCAAAGAAGTTGAAGGAGGCTTATGAAATGGCAAAGAACCAAGTTAATCTTCTTTCCATTTTTGATAGCTATAAAGGATTCAAGAAGGTAGTTGGTATGTCTATTAATATACATTTTGGGGAAGGAATTAGTGAGACAAAAGAAGTTTTGGGTGAACAAATACCAACTAGGTTTGAAAATGAGATTCAAGAAACCATCGATAAAGGAGAATTCGAATTAAAAATCCAAGATGTAAAGAATAATGATCATAGTGAATCAGGAAAGGAAATTAAAGAAAATGTAAATGTAATGTAATGTTTGGGAATGTTATAGGTGAATATTCGGTTGATGATTTAACAAGTTGGAAAATGAGATGCAAGAACTGTTTGAGGGTGATGATGCAAAGGAAAATGATAAAGATAGTGAAAGTAATCAAGTTCATGCTGATCTTTGTAATGATATACATGAAAAATATATAAATATGGAATGCATTAGTGTTTGTAATGATCTTTTAAATGATACACTTGGAAATGATCGACATGAGAGTAACACTTTGAATCGAAAAAAGAGAGTTGAAACTGAAATGGCTAATCTGGAAATAAGGAAGAAAAAGGCAGTTTCCTTAGTTTTGCCTCATGTATCAGTCATGGATCAAGAAGAAATAGAATTAATATCAAACACACCTTGTGGGTTGATGCATTTCAGTCTTTGGTTAGACCACGAGATCAGATTTGGTGAGTTTGTTGGAGCTCATGCGTTTGGGGAACTTAACAAATTGTTGTTCAAGTACAAGAAAGAAGGTGCAAAAAAATGGTTAATCAAGTGGAAATGGAAGAATGATATCAACCATTTTAAAGAGTTACAAGAACTGCATCCACATGAACATCAAACAAGGCTACACTTTAATGCAATAATAGAAAATATGGTTGTGGATATTATAGAGCTTTTATTATTTGTTCAGACAGATGTAGTGCTCAGAACTGAAGCAAAGGATAGCCTTATGCAACAGATTATAAAGCTGAACCTGGTGTTAGGTTGGATGATGGAACTGCACTCACAAAAAGATTACACAAGGCTTCAAATTATTCCAACCATGAAGAAAATGGTTGTGGAAATTACAAAACTTTTATTCTCGGTTCAATCAGCATATGTGAATATCAAAATCGAAGTGGTGGGCATAATTTACTACGATGTTTTAGAGTTCCTTTTAAAATTGGGTTCCATTATGCATAGGGGATGTTTGAAAAGGAAAGTATACATGTGGCTCAAATGGAAATATAAAATGTTGGCTGGGGAATACTTGTGGCACACATGGAAAGCAAATCAAGATAAAAAAAAATATGACATCATGACTTACAAGGTTGTATTGTACTTGGGGTTAGATATTGTCCTGGTTTCAACATGTGTAATTGTCCAAAAGTGGTTAAATGAGCAATTAGGCGAAGTATCAGTAGTTCATTAGTGCAAAATGAATTATAGGAACTTCGTTCATATGTGGATTTTTGTGGGCAAAAGTCTTTAAAGGGGAAAGGCTATGTACAGGAGGTGGTGGTGAAGTGGGTTGTATAGTTGGTACAGTAGACTTGAGTGGGATAGTCAACTTTTACCACATTAGTTCACTTTAATGATATGGGGTATTCCTTTTGATTGGATGCATAGTTTTTACAATCCTTGCTGCATTTCATACTACATTACCTTCGGAGGATACTGTTGTGGTCTTCACTATTGGAATAAAGCACATGCATTTGTTTTTGATACTTGTGAGTGGGTCTCTTATTATTATTTTGACTTTTGAGGTCAAAAGTCTTCTAAGGGGGAGTATTGTTATGAGTCAAATAAGTAAAGGGGCTTCAATGTAATTGTTCTATAGTGTAGGGGGTTAGTGGTTTTTAGTAGCTATATAGTGTGTGTGTTGTAACAGATTGAGGTATTGATGAATTGAAATGGGTTTTACCCTCCTTCTTCTCTTAGTGTTCTTCTTGTTCTCTTTATTGATCTTGCATACCAATTGTGTTCGTATCAGAATCTGGTTCTCAGCGCTATAGGGAGCAGAAACAAAGGGACATGGTTTTTACATATTTTCACCTCTTTTCTTTCCCCTCCCTCTGTTAAATGAGACTTGAGAACAGAGTGTAAGATTTCACCATAGAGGCATCCGAATTTGGGCTAGGGCACAAAGACGGGGTCTGTCTTACACTAATTTCAATCGATAAAGAGGCCGAATTTCCCACCAAATTGGCCGAAATCACTAGAACATCTGTTGAATGGGCTGAAGATGAATCAAAATTATGAGAGTCAGGTAGAAAGGGCAAATCGATGATGTGAAATGGGTGGATTTGTCACCGATTGAAGGTTTCATGAGAAGAAAAAATATAGCGGCTAAGAGAGAATTTTAGAACGAGAAAAAAGGTGTCTCTTAGAAATTAGGGTTTCTACAAGGGAAAAGGGGGAATTAAAAAGGTGGATTTAATAAAAGGTTTAATTTAAATAATAGAGAAAATGACAAAATTGCCCCTGATTAACTGAGGTCAATAGATGAGGTTAAGTCAGTTGAAAAAAAATGACAATACTAAAAACTTTTTAGACTTACAAGAATAAATGAAATCTTTGAAATATAGTGGCAAAATGATTCAAACCTGAGAGACTAAAATGACATTTTACTCTTAAAATATTTACTAAAGTCGTATCCTTTACTTCTTTTTATGTCTTTAACCAATACACTATACTTGTTCATTCTCTTTTTATTCAATCAACTCATAATATTTTAATTTAATTTTTTTATCAAGTCACTGGGTTTGCCTTTTTCGTTTTTAGTGTATGGCATTGTTACACCATTTAAGTAGTTATATAGATTGTATGAGGGCTAAATCATACGACACGTATTATATGACCACCAACAAATCTACATGACAATTGCGAACTTTTTTCATCCAATCATATGTCACGTAAAACCATACGGCTCGTATAAGATGAGAAGGTGAGCTGATGTATACCGATTTGAAGTTTTCAGAAACACTTTTTGTACTGATTTTAGACTTTTACTTTTTATGGCGAGAGAGGTTGATTTTTCCCCTATGGTGGGCCCGAGAGCTCGTTGTAGGGATTTTCTACATTCATGAACCTTCCATGTAATCTTGATCATTTGAAATGGACAAAAAAGAAACGTGAGTTTAGTTGATCCATGTTTGGATGGTCTCACCAACGTGAATACAAAATTGTTGGAACACCCTTTTCCAAAAAGAAGCCCTTATACTAGTAGACGAGCGTTCGTGATGGATTGCGACATAAGACATCGCCAACGCAATATCTTCATCTTCAGTCCACGAGTTGGTTGACATTTTGAGATGAGATTTTTGTAGATGTGAATATAAAACGTAGAACAATTTTGGTAGATGTAATTATAAAATTTAGAGAGGCTTTGGTACATGGAAATATAAAATTGAGAGAGTTTTGTGGATGGGGTTGATTAAATAGAGAAAGGTAATAAATTATTTGAATTTGAATATTTAAAAAAAAATAGTAAACAGTCAATTTGGGGGTCCAACGATAAAAAAAGCTTTGAAGAAAACAAAACTCACGGGGGTACTCATGCTAGCTAGCCGAACCTACATGCCATACCCGTGGGGGTGGCACGGTGTTCTGGCAGTGGTTCAAACCCGCAATCAACTATCCGTGGAGTGCCCCGGGTGGCCTTACCTGATTTGACTGATTCATATTTCTAGATGTGGGTAGGGATCTAACGGGTCGTGTTCACAAGTCTACACTGAACATGACACGAAAAGGAAAATCATGTGAGGCATATGAACTTGAACATTACATGAATATTCGGATGTGTTGACACGAAATAACCCGTTTAACCTGATCTTTTAAAAAAATACTTTTTTAATACCAATACCTTAAATCTACAATTAATGTATGAAGGTATATAAAACAATTGCATTTTAATTATAGAATCTTAATTTCTCTCAAATTTTTATACTTTGGAATAAAATATCGAACAAAATTAATTTGTGACATAAAACAAATGTAAACTATATAAATAAATGGGCTAAACGGGTCAAACCGCGACATCGCTAGGTTGACACTGACACAAACACGGCCAATTTAGCTAAACGGTTCACGAGTTTGCCTCAAAACTGACCCAAACCCATTTGTACGAAACCCAAACCTTGTAAATTTGATGTTAGCTTTGTGTCGCCTAATATATTCACACAAACATATATCAGTTGAAAGTCATTCAATTGTCAAATATTAGATTATTGTTCTAATGATATATTTTGTCTAGACATAACTTATGTGAAGCTAAGATTATTGCTTGTAAATTTCAGATGAATTTTAGTGTAATCATTGTATTTGCTGCTAAATTGCAGGTATTTCTACTATGTTTGTTAGCAGGATGCAGCATCTGTTGGTTCAATACTGTTTGCTTTGTCCTCTGCAACCAAAAATTCACAGCAAATAGATCTCTAGCCATATCACTAACCGTAAGCTTCAATGGAGTGAGTGCAGCCCTATACAACCTTGCGGCCGAAGCAATAAACCCATCTTCTTACGGGCTTTACCTTATACTCAATGCCTTGGTTCCGCTTTTAATTTCCTTTGCAGCCCTCATTCCGATCCTCAGGCAACCTGTTTTAAACCAGCCTTCGGGCCATGATCGTTTCATATTTATAACCTTAAACTTCTTTGCTGTCATTACTGGCCTCTACCTCCTTCTCATCCCTTCACATTCAAATCATGCAAAACTCTTCTTCTCTGGTGCCATTGTCCTTCTCATTCTCCCATTGGCAATCCCGGGCATCATGTATGCTAGAAACTGGTTTAAAGTAAACATATACCCAAAAATTCTTCTGAGTGGATCAAGCTTTTTACTTGTTGATGACGATGATCACTATGAAGAGCTCGATGGTGATGCGACTTTAGTTGTACCTGATGACGATAACAATGTTGAAAATGGTGTGAAAGGATGTTTGGAGATGGTGATAAAAGGTGATAGATTAGGAATGCTTGAACAAGAGCATGATGCTAAAAGACTCCTTTGCAGGATTGACTTTTGGTTATATTATCTTGCATACTTTTGTGGCGGAACGATCGGGCTAGTTTATAGTAATAATATAGGACAAATAGCGCAATCACTTGGCTTAGAGTCGAGTACTTCTACCCTGATCACACTCTATTCGTCTTTCTCATTCTTCGGGCGGTTACTTTCAGCAGCACCGGAGTTATTGAGAACGTAAGCATATATGAACGGGTTGATTCAGGTTACTTTTTCCTTAACGGGTCAATGATTGAAGTCAAGAAAATTAAGCTAAAACGGACACATGTTAAACAGATTGAAAGTGAGTGACACTCAGCTTTTAATTCAGAAAAAAAAATCGGAAACATAGTTATTGTATTTTACACACTAATTATTTATAAATAAGTGTTTCAGGCTACTCATTTTGACCCTAACCAGCCTGACCCATCAACTTTTACACTTGTTATTCTTGCATAGCAATTTGATTTATACATGTGTTATAGGAAACTGTACTTGGCAAGGACGGGATGGCTAGCCGTTGCGATCGTACCAACAACAGTAGCGTTTCTCGTGCTTTCACTGACAGAAACCGAGGTAGCACTTGAGATTGGGACTTCACTTATCGGTTTAAGCTCTGGCTTCATTTTCTCTGCAGCTGTGTCAATAACATCCGATCTTTTCGGGCCAAAGAATGTGGGTGTGAACCACAACATTCTGATCACCAATATCCCATTTGGGTCAATCATTTATGGTCTTGTTTCAGCTATTGTATATGATAGTAATGCAGGGAAATCCTCAGTTTGTACGGGGAGAAACTGCTATTTTGCAACATTTGTTATGTGGGGTTGTGTTTCAATTTTGGGGCTAGTTTCAACTGTGCTCTTATTCGTAAGAACCCAACATGCTTATAGTAGATATGAACATAAACGGATATCACAAGAATCATAATACATGTTTTGAAGGTCCAGTTCGAATAGTTTTTTTTTTTTTTTTTTTTTGTTAGAAACCATACTGTAGTATCATGTATGAAATTTCGACTGATTCTATGAACAAACAACGGTTTCATCTCTCGTATGTTGATAGAAGAAGAAAGTTTGCACATAGCAGGTGGATACGCGCTTAATACAGTAAGTATATAAGCTCATAAAATAATTGGGGAATTTTGGTGGAGTAGATGCATCAAAACAAAAAGAAATTATATATTCTTGTTGAAGCCAATAAGCAATCAGACCGATAGATCAAGTTTACATAAATGAAGAATTCCTTCTATAAGCAGTAGTTACATTAAGGTTGGGATGGTGTTCAAGCCACCATCTAATTAGAAAAGAAAAAAGTTATAAATTCTTCCCGTTAAAGTCAATGGGAATAAGAAGCAAATTGATATGTTAGATCAAGTTTTGATAAAACTATCAGCCATTTAAAATGAAGAAGAATACTTTCTAGGAGCAAGAGTTACCATAAGGTTAGAATGTTGCTTTAGACCACGGTCTAATTAGAAAAAAAAAAAAAATATATATATATAACGATTATACCATTCGTAGTGGTAACACCACATAATCCTCTTTGGTGGGGTTTATGTGACAAATGGTGGAAAAGTGCAAGATGGGGTTTTTTTTTTTTTTTTTTTTTTGGTGGGGGGGGGGGGGGGGGTATATGGGGTGTATTGGTAACACCACATACCCATCATTACTCAATTATTATTATTTTTAATTTTCATTTAGTCTCTAGATTTATAAAAGAGTTAAATGTCCAGATAGTCCCTGTGGTTTACCATTTTTTCACCTTTAGTCCCTAAATTTCTAAAATTACTGCTATAGTCCCCAACTTTTCAATTTTCGTTCCCGGATAGTCCCTGCGCCTAACATCAGTTAGTTTTCTCAGTCGTATTAGGCAAATCTTGCCTGATAACTGTCTGTACCACGATAAGGTGATCCATGATATGACGACCCATCCGAAATCTCGATGGGGTGAGTAGGTGTTCCGGTTGGCGGCTCGGCAGGTTCCGGATCCTCTTCCATGTCCATGGAAAAATGGTCCTCTGGTCCCAACGGGTTATAACCCATTGGCTCTTCAATTAGGTTTGTCGGGTTGAACCGGTTTTGGAAGTGGGGTGTTGGGTTGTTAAAGGAATGGTGTGAGTTGGGGCTTTGAAGGGGTATGAAAGAGTGATGTGAGTTGTGGGGCTCGTTCTCCGACTGAGGCCCGAAAGAATTTAGGTAAGAAGGTGAGGAGCTCAGCGAGACTGAACGCCTTGCGGGTTCTAAAGAGGTCCTCCAGGTTTCCTGAGGACTTTTGCTTAAAGAGTCTGATGGAGTTCGCCGGTGTGATGGCCCGGCCTCGTGATCGTTGGGGGCGATGAATGGCCCCTTGCCTCTACCTCTTCCTCGGATTTTGGGCGGCATTCTTGTAGGCCCTGTCAAAACAAACAACAGAACAACAAAAGAAACAATAAAGGACAAAACAAAATAAGTCAGAATTAGTCCTAAGTTCTTTGTCTAGACTCGAAAGTCGAGGAATGTGCAAACTGTGTCATTGAGATTAAACACAAAAGGCTAGTGTTTAATTCACTCAACGTTGGCTCTGATACCAACTTGTCACACCCCGATATTTCCACGTATTACCGGTTGGCCCGGTTGGGAGTATTGTGACGTAGTTGATATCATAGACAATTTATATTATCACAGTTTAATACACAGCGGAAGTCGAAAGATAAAATCATTACAAACCGAATAAAAAGTAATATCAAGTGTATTACAAAACGGTTGTAATGATCCACAGGCGGATCAAAGTTCAAAGAGAATTATTGTTCAACAGATTTAATAACATCTAAGCTTGCAAGACTCTTTATTGATGCTTGGAGTAGCCAGACTATTCCGTTTAGTACCTGCACTTAGCCTTTTTGGAAAATACGTCAGTTTACACTGGTAAATACAATTAACCGACTCATTTTGAAAATGTTTAAAAAAATTGATTTGAATGCACATGGCACAAAATAATCTTTTATAACTTGGGATAATTATTTATATATAAACTTGTAAAATAATTACATGTTCGTTATACGTTCAGTAGCCCGAGCTGAATACCGGGTTAAAGATTAATAGACACACCACATGATATAATCCCACGGCGAGTTATTATCAATCCGTCGGTTATACCTTTCTATATATATATATGCCTTGGCAGGTGTATGTCTAAACCCAGTGCTTAGGTCCTGGCCATTTCAATGAATGATGCCAAGGATATCCGGGACATGGTCATTAACCCCCCAAAAGCTTTAAGCAAACAAAACAATTTAAACGGGTCATCTCAATAAATTAACCTTCATATGATTAAAAATTCAATGCCCGACCAAGCGGTATTTTATATACCGTACCCCAAGCCCGTATAAGGGAAAATAAGTTAAAAGTATTTACCTGAGCAAGTATATATCACAATCAGCGAGTGCAAGTATCTTTTACTGGTCTCCTAATCTGGAACGAAGGTTTTAATAACCTATTAGATTCCTAACGGGTCTTAATTAAGCCTAAACTTAGACCGGTTAGTTTTAAAGGAAGATATACGGTTCAAAACGCATGATTAAGCGATGACCGGATTAGAGTGTGGTTTAGACCCGACAAGTTTGTATACTTCTATAATATGGGTAAACTAAACACATTCTGGATTTTGAGATAAAAACGATAAGGTTTGACCCGTTCCGGCTAATTTATGCAAACTAGTTACATAAACCGCACCGAACGCGAATAATGTGTAACGGGTAACCAAATGAGTCATGAACAGGTTTCCTAAGTTAATATGCCTTAAATATGTTGTGATATCAGTAGGATACCTTCCATTATGCCCAAAATGGAATTAAACTCAAATTATGCCCCGTACGGGTATTTTGTTCATTTTAAAGGTTATAAAAGAGTTTAAATACTAATCTGAGTTTCAGGTCTGATATAATCAGTAAAAATATTTATTTTTATAAGTCATAACAGTAGGGTATTTCATATATGTGAAATTTACCTTTTATAACCAAACTATGCACCGTAGGGGCATTTTGGTAATTTCACATAAGCTTTAAAGGTCAAAATTAGAATTCTGAGTTCAAAACTTTTGCTTACTGTTTAATTATAAAAATTTACTTAAAACATCAGTAGGTATTAAGTTTTATATGTCAAAAATGGTTTTAACTCATACTATGCGCTTAAAAAAGCGTAAAAGTCGGTTTTAAGCGATTTTCGGGTTTAAACATGATATCTGAGTTTTTGATCAGTTTATAAAGTTCAAAATATTTTATTTATGATATAAAATTAGTAGCAAAAAGTTTGGTATCAAAATACTATGTAAAACTCATTTTATTCAAGAAAAGGGTATAACCGACAATTACCGAATTATAGCAAGAACCCTATGTTATGCTCAGCTTAAAAATAAATAAAAATATTCAAAAATCCCAAAATATTATATTACATCAGTGGGTAAAAAGTTGGGTGTCAAAATTTGGGTTTAGATAGGCTTTATGCTAATTATGCCATTTAATTAATAAAAAGCTTCTTAATTACGATATTGAGTATAACTCTTAATCTAGACCTCAAACTGATGTCAATTTTTTAGGACAAGTTTATAAATCAGTAACAAAGGTTTTTGTCTTCTCACATTTTCAAAAATCTCGTTTTAAGATCAAAAGGGCATAATGGTCAACATTTAGGCATATAACGGAAACATGCATATGAATCGAATAACTAATGAACCAAGTTGTATAACCTCAGAGGGTTACACTAATCTATAACCTGGTCCTAATAGAGCTCTAATTCATTTCTAAAATATGCTACATTGGGTCAGAACTGAAAGTCAAAGCAAAAGTCCACTTTTGCGACTTTCGGTTCCGAACCGAGCTTAAACTGAAAATTGTCGGGTTGAACATGTTTAGACATGTTCTTACAGTAATTATTAAATTATATAAGTGATAAAACAGGTTTCATAGCTTCTACATTGTTAATTATGTGTTTATGCGAAAATTTGCTTTCTGTTGACTTTTTATAATTAACTTTGACCAGACAATTGACCTAGTTAGAGTGGGAATTAAACGGTGCCCTTTTAAGGGTTTATTACCCATATAATTACCAACTCAAAGCTACTTTCAATTCGAGAATTGACTGGACCATTAGTGATTAATCACTAAGTCAAACCTTAATTACGACGGGTTTGACTTTAGGCCATTAAACTAATAAAACTGAATTAAGAAAGGTCAAGGAAGCTCACAAAGGTCCTATGCACGACTAATGACCCTTAGGGAATGCTCTTGAGCTCCAGGAGACTCCAGAAAATAAGTTGGAATGGTTTTTGAAATGCAAGTCCAAGTGTTGCAACTTAGAAATTCTTATATAGGACTTTTAATCACATAGGATCATGCCAAACAAGTCTACAACTGATGTTAGATCAACACCAAGTGTCCCTATTGCATGAAATCCCATTTGCACAGCCCCTGGTATGTAAAACAAGGCTTCAAAGGCGGTGGAACAGGCTGCACAGGCACCTGTGCTTGTTTGCTGTCGCTGCAGGTAGTACGCGGCCCGCGTAAGAGACCACAGAGGTCTTACGCGGCCGGTATTAAGCCCAGATCCGGTCAACAATCTTTCAGCATTTGCAATTTTAGTCCTTGGTCCTTCTAATAGTTGTTTTAACTTGATTTCTTGCACTTTTAACCCTCTAACTTGATTTTTAAGGACCCTAAGTTACAAACAACTTTGTTAAGTCCTCCGTTAGTTATACGATCACCGAATAAGTCCTGAATTTTGACGTTGACGCTTTTAACCCTTTACTTACGAATGTTCGCGTAACTTTCTCATACGATATCAAAACCTTGTGAAATTTTTATCACTTATTCTCGTGAGCATAATTAATCGTTACAAAGCTTCGGGTTTGCTAAAAGGTCACTCAGAGGTATAAATTAAACATGTTAACACTTTTAACCCTTGCGGTTTGTAAACTTTCACTTTCTTCCACAAATGGCTTCATACGCTTCATAATTCATTCGTTTAAGGTAATAAACATCGTGTAGGGTTTTTGAAAGGTATAATTACCAAATGTTGACACCTTGAATCCTTTTACACATATACTTTCTTTGTTTGTCAACTTTAGTCCCTCATATTCAATTCATTACACCTTTAAAGCTCATGACACGTGTCTTCATTATATTGATCGTGATTTTACGAGGTGTTACATCCTCACCCCCTTAAAAGAAATCTCGACCTCGAGATTTACTAAAATAAATGAGGGTACTTCTCTTTCATTGTGGACTCCACCTCCCACGTATACTCGGGACCTCTACGGGCATCCAATTTAACCTTTACAATCGGTACCTGCTTCCTTCGAAGCTTCTTAACCTGTCGATCCTTGATCGACAAAGGTTTTTCAATAAACTTCAGGCTCTCATCTATGTGTACATCCGTATGTGGCATGACTAGTGATTCATCAGCTAGACATTTCTTCAGATTGCAGATGTGAAACACATTATGGATTCCACTGAGCTCTTCAGGCAAATTTAACTTATAAGCCACTGTTCCGACACATTCGATGATCTCGAATGGTCCTATGTATCTTGGGCTTAACTTTACTTTCTTACCAAATCGCATTATCCCTTTCCAGGGTGATACCTTCAGTAATACTTTGTCACCAACCTCAAACTTTAGAGGTTTACGCCTTTTATCTGCGTAGCTTTTCTGCCTATCCCTGGCAGCTTTGAGACGATCTCGTATCCAAACAATATTATTTGTCGTCTCCAGGACTATATCAGGTCCTGTTAGTTGGACATCTCCAACTTCTGCCCAACAAACGGGCGTTCTGCACTTTCTTCCATACAGAGCTTCAAAAGGTGCAGCTTGAATACTAGAATGATAGCTATTGTTGTATGAGAATTCAATCAATGAAAGATGATCATCCCAACTTCCTCCCAAGTCAATAACACTAGCTCGTAGTATATCCTCGAGTGTCTGTATAGTACGTTCACTTTGACCATCCGTCTAAGGATGATATGCAGTGCTGAAATTTAATCGAGTGCCTAGGGATTGCTGAAAGCTTTTCCAGAAATGCGATATATACCTCGTGTCCCTATTAGAGATGATTGACACTGGCACTCTGTGGAGAGATACAATCTCATCCACGTACAGCTGAGCTAACTTATCTGAGCTGTGTGTTTCCTTAATAGGTAAGAAGTGGGCTGACTTAGTTAATCTATCCACTATAACCCAAATAGTGTCATTTCCTCGGTTTGTCTTTGGTAACTTAGTAATAAAATCCATAGTCACCATTTCCCACTTCCAGGTGGGAAGTTCAGGCTGTTGCAGCAAACCTGACGGCTTCTGGTGTTCCACTTTAACTTGAGCACACGTCAGACATTTGGCCACATAAGTGGCTATAGAGTTCTTCAAACCTATCCACCAGTAATTTGCCTTTAAATCCTGGTACATCTTGTCACTTCCAGGATGAACAGAATACTTGGAATTGTGGGCTTCCTGAAGGATCACTTCCCTAAGTCCTCCATAGTTTGGAACCCATATTCGTCCATTCAATCTTAGGATTCCATCCTTGCCATAAGATAACTGCTCAGCAGTTACTCCCAACTTTTCATTTGGATAGTTAGCTTCTAATACGGCTTCCTTTTGAGCAGCTAACAATCTTTCATTTAAACTGTTCTTTAGTTCAATGCTCTTGGCATTGATTCTTAGGGGCTTCACCCTTTCTTTCCTGCTCAAGGCATCGACGACTACATTCGCCTTGCCTGGATGGTATCTGTCACACCCCTTTCTGCGGCGGAAGCACGACGTGTGATCATGAAAGGTTCTCATTGCATACGAAAGGTAAACATACTACATGCTCATAAAAATAACTTCAAACGCCATACATTTCATAACTTGAAAACATAAGTTTAGTGTTTACATTACGAGATGGCATAAAACATCGTCTTGAAAAGTTTACAACTTTATTTAAAGATAAACGTAAGCGACATCCACAAGCATGAGTAAGGACGCGCGCACATCCACTTCTAGTTACCTGAAATACATGTGAGTTTTGAAAAAAAACGTCAACATAATGTTGGTGTGAATTCATGCAGTTTTTGTATTTCACGTTTGTATACTTTGTATGAAAACATAGTTGGTATCTTGTAAAAAGAATCCAGTATTCTTGTGTACACCACGTACTCATGCAAAATCAAGTATTCATGTATAAATCAAGTATTCTTGTGGTATGATATAAATAAAGTATTCTTGTATGTATCAGGGTTGTTAATGGGTTGCAAGGCCATTAACATGTGACACGACATAGGAAGTCACCAAACCATAGGCATTTTTCTAGTTGGCATATTCTATGCCACAAAAGCACTGCTTGGTACTCGTTCTCACCAAGAGTGTGGCTGCCCGACACCCGTTAGATCTAACCTTTTGTTCTGCGGTCTAGGTATATTGTTGATTAATGGTGCTTATGGTACCCTATTCGTGACACGATTTCTCGTATCATTTCTCAAAATGCACCATACTTGGTACTCGTTCTCACCAAGAGTACTTCTTATATTCTTGTATTCTCAAAACGCATCATACTTGGTACTCGTTCTCACCAAGAGTGCTTCTTATTTTTGTATCATACCATTTATAAACATTGTAACATTTGTACATGTATTTTACCCCCAAAGTTATAAAACTGAAAACAGTTAAAAGAAAAGGGGGAGCATGAACTCACAAATTTGCGTTCCTTGCGTCGTAAACCTCACCGGATTTGCTTAATTAGCGTCGTGACCTATACGTGTTTTCTTAACGTTAGTCACTAGACTTGTATCGCACAAGTACAAGTCACTATCTTTTATGTATATATTCTTGTGTTAAAAATATTTTATATTTTTAACTAAGTGTCTTACTTATATTATTTTCTCAAAAAAAAAAATAAATATAAGCTTTTTGTATTTTGCACCCGAATTATGTATCTTGTATGTTGTATGTGTATTTTTGTGTTTTCACTTCTCATGAGTAATTAATGTATTTTCAAATCCTAATACACTATCACGTATAGTACATACTACATACACTTAGCACAAAGTTTGATGACCAATAAATACATATATTTTCCTCAAAAATATACATATTTAATATAAATTTTTAAATCTTGAAGAAATCATCATTTCTTATCACCAAAAATTAGGGAAACCTTGGTAATATTTTCTAGACACATTTTTAGGGAATAAGTTTCTCGAAACTTATATATATTTTCTAAGTGTCAAAATTTATAAAAATTTTGACAGAGTTTCCCCTAAAAATGGAGGTTTCCCATGTTTTTAAAACATGTGTTTATTTTCTTTTAAAATCATCATCCATCAATTTCATCAACAATCATCAACAATATACATCAATTTCTCTATTTCATGAACTTGATAATTTATAAAAATGTGTTGTAACTTACTAGTGTATTTAGTAAGTCTTGTTACCCTTTAAAGTATGATTGCTTCTTTAAAAACTTCATTTTTAAAGAATATGATTCTTTACAACTTATGTTCATGTTTTCTAAAAATATTACTTCTTGTGTTTTTCTTGTTACACATGTGTATCTTTACTTTATTAACCACCAAAAATAAGGTTTATTTGTTTAAGAACCAAGATTAAGTAAAATTTGTATTTTTAACTTGGTTCTTTGGAAAAACCACTCATGGATGTTTAGATCTACAAGATTATAACTCATTTTGATCTTTATTTTACAAGAAAACATTTATTTATTCAAGTTCATAGTTTATGTGTGGATGTTTCCATCATCCTACACATCTCTAATCTTCACATCTTGCTAGATCATGTTTTTAATCATGATCTAGCAAGTCCATTTGATGATCCATAACATTTCTACTAACAAATAACATTCAACAAGCATCATAACACAAGAATAACATGATTTCATCATCATTTTAACACTACTTCATCACAAGGTTAGTTCATGTTCAAGACTTGCTTATGTTTTTAGTGTTTCTTGTGATTTCATCATTCTTTTAGCTATTAACCATCAAAGACATGAAGAGGATGAAGATCTAAGAAACTTACCACTAGCACAAGGCTAGGGGAGTTCAAGAGGGTAAATGAAGTGGATAAAAGCAAATGAAGAAGGTCCTTCAAGATCCACTTGCACCGAGCTTCGTTAGTAACCTTCTTACACCTTAATATCACCTTAGAATGGATGGATATGGATTGAAAATGAAAGTGTGGGTGTGTGTGGTTGAAGCCGTAGCCAAAGGAAGGAGGAAGGAAGAAGGAGGAAGGGAGGGTGTGTTGAATGTTGAAGGTGATGGGTATGGTGTGAAGGTCTAGTGGGTTATAAAGGAAGTTTCCAACAAGTCTTGAACCTTTGGTCCATATGTCTTCAAGATACTTAACATGATCTTATTTTTAAATCATAGAAAATCAAGTGGGGTGTCCCACTAGTCTAAATCCGGTTAGGGGGGGGGGGGGGGGGGTTGGCTTAGTTGTGTTGCAATTCCAAGTTACTTAATCTAGTTACATGTTAAGTATTAGATTTAGGTGTTTAAGTATGTTAAGTAATATATAGTGTGTTAGGGTGTTCGGGGACCCTAACTACCTTAGAAAAATAAAAACAATGCTTCTAGCATTATTTTGGTGTTCTTGGTAATGTCCGGTTGTTCGGTTAGATACCGATTCGTTAAAGTGCTAAATTACACCTTTTAGTGTCTTTCAAGTATCTTTTTGTAACACTTTCGATTTCTGACACTTAGGGAAATATTCTAGATAATAAAACATAAATTACGCATGATATTCATGTGTTAAAAGCTGATTTATTGCTGATTTGTGTAAAATTCTGCACTTAAAGTGCGTTTCGGGTGCTTTTTAGTGCTTATTTTAGCTTCCAGAATGTCTATATGTAAACCTTTGTATGTACTCTTGGGTTTTAATGTATTCTTGTCGTTGGACCTACACCTAGGCCTCAATTCTAATGTCTGACTGCTTTTTACAGTTCTGTTGACACATTGTGTCTTACCGGTGAGTTTACTAGTATTTTTGACGCAACGCTCTCGTTTATGCATAAAGCAATATTTTGTAGTATAAAACATGCATGAATTCACTTGTTTAGCATGTAATCAGTCAATGTTGACGTTTAAGCACATAATTGCAGTCATTAACTAATAATTAAAGTGTACGGAAATTACCGGTTTGGTGCCAGTTGTCACAGTCTCCCCCCGTTAAAAGAATTTCGTCCCGAAATTCAGGCTGAATTAACTCTCGCATGAGTCTTCTTGAATAGGTGGGGATACTTTTCTTTGAACTGGTCTTCACGTTCCCATGTGTACTCGGGTCCGTGCTTAGAGTTCCAACGTACTTTGACAAGTTTAACAGTGCTCCTCCTGGTCTTGTTGACTTTCCAGTCTGTAACCTCAACGGGTTGTTCTGTAAATCGGAGGGTGTCATCAATATGCACTTCATCTGCAGGGATGATCACGTTTTCTTGTGTTGGACTCTTCTTGAGGTTGATACATGAAACGTATCATGTACTCCATTTAGTTCTTCCGGTAACTCCAATTTGTATGCCACGGTACCAATTCTTTCTAGAATCTTGAATGGTCCGATATATCGGGGATTCGGCTTCCCACGTTTTCCGAATCTGACTACGCCCTTCCAAGGTGAGACCTTTAACAACACTTTGTCTCCCACCTCGAATTCTAATAGTTTTCGTCTTCGATCAGCATAGCTCTTTTGTCAATCTCGAGCCGCCTTAATGCGCTCTCGGATCTGCATAATCTTGTCGGTTGTCTCTTGTACAAGTTCAGGACCAACCATTCATTTGTCTCCAGCGTCTGCCCAACATAAGGGCGATCGACACTTGCGGCCATACAGAGCTTCGAACGGTGCGGCCTTTATGCTCGTATGATAACTGTTATTGTAGGAAAACTCAACCAAAGGTAGGTGAGTATCCCAGCTGCCGCCTAGATGCATGACACATGCGCAAAGCATATCTTCTAACGTTTGTATAGTCCGTTCGCTCTGGCCGTCTGTTTGTGGATGGAATGCCGTTCTTAGATCTAGCTGAGATCCAAAGGCTTCCTGAAAGGATTGCCAGATTCTTGAGACAAAGCGTCCATCTTGGTCTGAAATGATGGAGATAGGCACTCCATGACGTGCCTCAATTTCCCTTAAGTATATCTCTGCAAGCTTTCCAGTGCTATCCTTCTCTCGGATCGGTAGGAAATGCGCAGATTTCGTTAATCGATCAACTATTACCCATATCATATCGTGCCCCCTCGGGGTCCTGGGTAGTTTCGTTATAAAGCCCATCGAGATTTGCTCCCATTTCCACATGGGTATCTCTGGTTGTTGTAACAGGCCGGACGGTTTCTGATATTCAGCCTTAACCTTAGCACATGTTAGGCATTTTCCAACATAGACAGCAACGTCGCTCTTGAGTCTCGGCCACCAATAATATTCTTTCAAGTCTTGATACATTTTGTTCGATCCTGGATGGATCGAGTATCTCGATTTATACTCTTCATCAAGAATGACTTCTCGAATTCCGCCATAGAGCGGAAACCAGATACGCTTCTTAAAGTACAAGGCTCCCTCTTCATTTGGCACCATATATTTCAATATACCTCGTAGGTATTCAGCTTTACGGTTTTCCATCCTAAGGGCTTCTTGTTATGCATCACGAATGCGTGCAGTGAGGTTCGTTTGTATAGTCATTTCCAATGCTCGAACCCTTAGGGTCTTAACCCTTTCTTTTCGACTTAGTGCGTCTGCTACAACGTTTGCCTTTCCAGGATGGTACTTAATCTCACATTCATAATCGTTCAGCAACTCGACCCAACGTCGCCGTCACATATTTAGTTCTTTCTGATCAAATATGTGCTGCAGGCTTTTGTGATCTGTGAAGATTGTACATCGAGTACCATATAGATAGTGTCGCCAGATCTTCAAGGCGAATACCACTGCACCTAGCTCCAGGTCATGAGTAGTATAGTTTCTTTCATGCACCTTCAATTGTCTTGAAGCGTAAGCGATGACTTTCTGGCGTTGCATGAGCACGCAACCCAAACCTTGTCGTGAGGCGTCGCAGTATACCACGAAGTCTTCAGTGCCTTCGGGTCATGATAGTATTGGTGCATCGCATAGCTTGTTTTTAAGTAGCTGGAAGGCTTCTTCCTGTTTGTTACCCCAGTCGTACTTCTTGTCCTTCTGTGTAAGGGTAGTTAACGGTTGAGCTATCTTTGAGAAATTCTCGATGAATCTCCGATAATAGCCTGCTAAGCCCAAAAATTTTCGAACTTCAGTTGGGGTTTTGGGGGCTTCCCAATTCTTTGTTGCTTCTATTTTGGACGGGTCTACATGAATGCCCTTCTCATTCACCACGTGACCAAGAAATTGTACTTCGCGAATCCAGAATTCGCATTTCGAGAACTTTGCATAAAGCTTCTCTTTCTTCAGTAGTTCCAGAATAGTTCTGAGATGTTGCTCATGTTCTTCTTTCGTTTGCGAGTAAATCAGGATAGCATCAATAAACACAATCACGAATTTATCGAGATATGGTTTGCATACGCGGTTCATCAGATCCATAAATACCGCTGGCGCGTTTGTCAATCTGAATGGCATCACAAGAAACTCGTAGTGCCCATAACGTGTTCGGAATGCGGTCTTTGGTACGCTTTCTTCTTGTATTCTTAGCTGATGGTATCCAGATCGAAGGTCGATCTTGGAATAGTAGCTTGATCCTTGTAACTGGTCAAATAAGTCATCAATCCTCGGTAACGGATACCGATTCTTGATAGTGAGCTTGTTCAGTTCTCTGTAATCGATACACATCCGCAGAGTTCCATCCTTTTTCTTCACGAACAATACTGGAGCTCCCCAAGGCGAGAAGCTTGGCCTTATGAATCCCTTATCCAACAACTCCTGGAGTTGTGTAGATAATTCTTGCATTTCGGATGGTGCAAGCCGATAGGGAGCCTTGGCTACAGGAGCGGCTCCTGGAATCAAGTCTATGTGGAATTCGACTTGTCGTTGCGGAGGTAGTCCTGGCAGATCTTCGGGAAAAACCTCAGGAAATTCCTTCACCACAGGAATATCTTCAAGTTTTGGCTCCACAGCCTTCTTATCTACAACGTGTGCTAGGAAGGCAACACATCCTTTCCTTAAGCACTTCTGTGCCTTCATACAACTGATGATTCGTAGAGGCGCGCCTCGCTTTTCTCCATGCACGATGAGGGTTTCATCATTCGCCAGAGGGATGCGAATGATTTTCTCATGACAAACAACTTCAGCTTTGTTCTTGGACAACCAGTCCATTCCGACCACTGCATCGAAGCTACCCAATTGAATAGGTAAGAGGTCAATGCTAAATCTTCGTTCACCAAGTTCTAGTGTGCAGCCTCTAACAACTTCGCCCGATTCAACAAGTTTACCATTGGCTAGTTCTATGGAATAAGGAATTTCAAATCTAATAGATTCTATTCCAAGCATGCATTTAAATTCCACAGACATGAAGCTATAGTCGGCACCAGTGTCAAATAATATGGATGCAAAGTGATTGTTAATGAGAAACGTACCGGTGACCACGTTAGGGTCCTCGCGTGCGTTCTTTGCTCCAATCACAAATGCTCGAGCCTGAGCGTTGTTTCCCTTTGGGCAGTCTTTCATGAAATGATCATTGCTTCCACAACTGAAGCATCCTTGGTTCCGCCCCTTCCCGTTACCATTCTTGTTACCAGCACCATTTCCATTCCGGTTCTTCCCTTTTCCCCAACAGTCTTCTGTTTGATGACCCAACCTACCACATTTGTCGCACCTTGGAATGCGACAAGCTCCTTCATGATGATACTTACATTTTTGGCATTTAGGCATGGTGCCTTGGTATCCTTTAGTTGCAAGGGTTTTCGTCTCCTGAGGCGGGTTAGTGTCGCGCTTCTTGCTGAAACCCTTGTTGTTGCGAGTTGCTTGATTCAGGTTTGCATGTTTCCTTTTCTTGTCGTCGGACGACTCGGCATGCGTCTCGATCTTTTCTGTTGGGTTCAGTGATAGCTTCTTCATACGAACACAATCTTTAGTAAGGCTAACAGCCAGATTTACAGCCTCGGTGATTGTTTGAGGTTTGGCCGAAGTTACCATGCCACGGAATTCTGAGGCCAATCCCCAAATGTAGCGTTCAACGCGCTTGAATTCGGGAGTCACCATGTAGGGAAGCACTCTAGACAGATCGTGGAACCTTCGAGTATAACCATTAATGTCAGCACCTTCCATTGTCAAGTGCCAGAACTCCGTTTCCAGTCTTTGGAGTTCAGCACGAGAGCAGTACTTCTCTCTCATTCTTTCCTTTAGTTCATCCCAAGTTAGGCCATAAGCGGCATCATCGCCCAAGGTTTGGACTTGCAAGTTCCACCAAGTCAAAGCTTCATCGACAAACAATCCAGTAGCAAAAGTGACTTGTTGATCTACGGTACACTTGCTCATGCAGATAGTAGCTTCAGTCTTCTCCGTCCAGCGTACAAATGCTACTGCACCTCCTGTGCCGTCGTAGTTCATCGGCTTGCAGTCGAGAAACTGCTTGAAAGTGCAGCCTGGAATTGATTCAACCAATTCACACGTGAGCAATCAAAGAAGTAATGAAACAAAGACCGTTCATAAATTTCTCCATGCTTAGCAAATCGTCTTAAGGTTACCTGGAGCTGCATTGCCTCCAGAGGAATCTCCGTTCCCATTACGTTTAGCGTTGCTTGGGCCGCCACTCTCTTGAGTTTGGTTTGCCTCGTATTGGGCGATAGCAGCAGAGATCCTTTCTTCCAGTAGAGCGTTCAGCTCTTCAGCAGTTCTTGGCAGTGGGGGAGGAGGGGGTTGATCATCATTGCGAGCATTCACAGCTTTCCTGGGTGCCATGTTCTGACAGAACATAACACAAGTTAGACATTTGTTTGATATTGTCATACTAGGCAGTAGTAGTATATTTATACACAGGTATATACCACATAAGTGACATCAAACAATTATTACTTTAGCAGAGTATTTAATAAGCCGGCGTTCACGTTTGACCTTTTTTTTTCACTGAGGGAATCCATACGTGACAAGATTTGTTGTTGTTTCTGTGCACTGAATTCCATAATTATGTATGCATCCATAATTAAGTAACTCCTTGCACAGTCCGCACAGTTCGTTTCATCCCCGTATTTCTTCCTTCAGGTAGGCCATTGCTTTCAGGTAAAGTCACGTATACTTGTGATATTCTACTTCTAGTATATGTAAATATCAATTATCACACATAATTGCGAGTAATTTCTAGTCAACGACAAGCGCTACTCATGTGCACCCTACGTCTCGTAGTGTCTTTTCTTGACTCTTTGTAAACAGTTTCAGATAGTGGATGTCGCGGGACGTTTTATGCAATGAAAACTTTTGAAAAATTGTTTTCGTGAAAGGATCCTAGAGATTGTAGACTAGACTCGAGAAGGAATCCTGGTTCACTACAATCGCAGCTCTGATACCAGTCTGTCACACCCCTTTCTGCGGCAGAAGCACGAGGTGTGATCATGAAAGGTTCTCATTGCATACGAAAGGTAAACATACTACATGCTCATAAAAATAACTTCAAACGCCATACATTTCATAACTTGAAAACATAAGTTTAGTGTTTACATCACGAGATGGCATAAAACATTGTCTTGAAAAGTTTACAACTTTATTTAAAGATAAACATAAGCGACATTGATGTGTGGAAAAATACACACATTTATCCAGTGTGAAATGTATAATTATTGTATAGTTTTATTTGTTTTTTTAGTACTTTATTATGATATTTTGTGTTTTGTCAGATCCTGGTGCAAATGAAGCGAAAACGATGAATTCTACGAAAGAAACGGAAGAAAACGAACAATGCGAAAGAACACGGAAAAGCATGACAGAAAGTGCCTGAGGGGACCCCTTATGGACCGTAAGGGATAACACCTTACGTTAGGTTGTTTAGTCTATCAGAAAACTAAACAGCCTAATGTTGAACCATAAAATGAATTAAATTCGCGTCAGAAACAGTCAAAATTTCATCATGACATATCCGGAGCTAGAAAATGAGTTATGTCACACCTCGACCACGTGAGACAACGATACGTGGCGGAAACGTCGGGGAGTGTTGTAACAGAATTAATGTTTCACAACCATGGAAATTTAAAGTTTCGTTTTATTCAACAAACAAGCGAGTTACATTGTCTTTAAACAAGAAATAAAGAGTACATAACAAAATTTAACTAGTTCTTGTCTCGTTTTAAGTCACTAAGGCACAGGTCCGCCTAAGCATGTCTTGATAAGTCCTATGCATCATCTCCTGAAAACACATGTGAAAATAGGTACGTCAGCATAAAAATGCCTGTGAGATACATAGGTTTTGAGAAAATAGGATTCATGACTTATGTTTGAGAAAATGTTTAGTCATGAACCTTGTAATTTGCTTTGTCTTGTAAATCATTTGAAAAACGATAAGATCAGATGATATGTATAAATAAGAGAATAATGTAGGGTTAAATGAATAACCATGTAAGATGAGTTTGTATAAGATAAGTTGTTTGTAAATCAATGTCTTGTGAAAAGTATGTTTTTTATATAAAATGTTATATGTCTCAAATTTAAATAACGCTACGACATGTAATACCATACAATCACTTATATATAGGAAGTACCAGCGGCGTATCCACCATGCTTGTATCATATTACACACGCCTCGTTACTTAATCACTTACTCAAACCAAACTACCAAAGTAAAATGTTCATGTCTAATGTAAATCATGTAATGTGTATCCAAAATGTAAGCATGTGATGAATAACAAATGTACTAAGTATGATGAACAATGCAACAAATGGACATACATAGCATGTGAACTGTACTAAGTATGCAACGATAGACATACATAGCATGTGACGTGAAACAACCGTACTAAGTATGCAACAATAGACATACATAGCATGTGACGTGAAACAACTGTACTAAGTATGCAACAATAGACATACATAGCATGTGACGTGAAATAACTGTACTAAGTATGCAACAATAGATATATATAGCATGAAATGTAATGTAAATCATGTACTATTAATGTACTAATGAACATAGCAAGTATATGATGTGAAAACATGGAAATCATGAAAGTAACAAGTAGGCACATGTGTTTCACCCCAAAATGTTTGGAAAACAGTAAAAGAGGGGTCTATGTACTCACTTGAGTTTGCTTAGTAGTCCTTGAGTAACAACCAAACAATGCTAGAGATCACGGATATCAAACGGCACCTAATATAGGTAACTATGTTAATAAACCAGACCTAAATCGGAGGATTAGATAGAATGAGGGTTCGTAAACCAAACGAGTATGGAGACTCGTGTCATATGGTTTATCAAAGCCTACATACTAAATGAAACCTAACCTAAGTACTTACGACCCATTACAACCCGTTTAGGTAGCTTATGCTACTTTAACGCGTCGTTCGCGTGAAACGCGTTCGGACCGCCTAACTCGTCCTATGACAAGTAGAATATGCCTTAACATGCCTAATATTGTCGCCAAATCAGTTTAGATGTCAAAAGTTATGTCACATATGTTTATAATGAATTTTGGCATCAAAGGGGTATTTTGGTAATTTACCTAAGGCATATAAACTACCTATCATACAACTACTTAAACGAAGCGACCATAAGGTATAACCTCAGAAGGTTATGCCCTATATACTATGGTCACCTAATGTGTTTGGTCGGATCCTAATGATCGACCAAGTGGGTCGGGTTCGAAGGTATAAGCGATTTATCAGATCGCTTACCCTTACGACCCTAGACAACGTGGTAATCAGTAGGCATAGTCACAAGGGACTATAACCATCGTGATTACAATCACGTTGCGAAGTTCAAACGAACTTCGCATTGACCATAAACTGGTCAACGCAGAAAGTCAAACAAGGTTTGACTTTCGGACTCGAAAAAACAATAAAAGAACGAAGGAATACTTACGAAGGGTCCCCGAATGCTAATCGTGATCCAAGTAGCTTAGGTATGAAACAAAGGTTTCAACTTAGAGCTTCTCAAATCAGGATTCTTGTGGGTTTTACAAGTGATGGGGGTGGGTATTTATAGGAATACTAGCACCGTTAGGATCGTTTATCAGGAAACGTGCTTTGATCTTGGCCATACACTTGCACACATGGTATTGTAATACCATGTGCACATCCAAAACCAGCCCCTGGTATCAGAATTACCATGTGCAAGTGGGTTTTGTGGGTAATGCAGCTGTTAACAGCCTGTTTAAACATCAAATCTGGTCTGAGAGGCTGACGCGGGCCGCGTAAAGGATAGCCCTGGTTTTACGCGGGCCGCCTGGGGTCCTGATCAGAAAACAAGTTTCAAAAATGACAGTTTTGGTCCCTGTTGTGTTTTAAGGCCATTTCCGGCACTTCTAAGGCCCATCAAGCCAACTTTAAGGCCCTAAAATGATGCCTAAACATTGTGTACATGAAACATGCTCAAAAATATGCCGGACGTTGGTTCGTTTGGTCGTACGAACGCGATGTTCGCTTACTTACGACGGAATGCGCATAAGCGCGAAAAACGATCCAAATGACGCGACGAATGGATTTTTCTTATGCCAAACACTAAAATAAAATATTTTAGTGCTTACATAATTTTTTGGATGTCCGGATGTATTCAGAACGTAAGTTATGCGCAAAAATGCAAACTTGTGCACTTTTTGACGCTTTTAGTCCCTGAATGACCCAAAAGTTTATTTTAGCACACCGAACACCTCAAAGCCTATTTCTAAGCTATGTAAAGGATATTTATGGTATTTTTAACTTATGGTCATGTTCCGAAATGTCTGTTACAGTTCAAATTGGCATACTTTCGCAGTTTGTCAAGTTTAGTCCCTATAGGCGAATTAACTCGATTTTGCCATACCAAAGCCTTCAAAACTTATTTATAAGTTATGTAAAGGTTATTTAAGGTATGTTAATCCTATTTCACTATTCCGGAGTGTTCGTTGCATTAAACTGGTTATATCTACGCATCAGAGCGCGTATAACCCTCCAGAAAGCGATTTAAAGCTTGAAATCGAACAAGAGTTGATATGTGCAAATGATTCACATATTTTTACAAATCCCAAGTATGAAATACAATATTTCATTGGTTTGGCATTTGTTTGATGGTTGAAGTGACACAGGTGTCACAGTCTCCCCTACTTTAGGAAATTTCGTCCCGAAATTTAAATTTAGGAGAAACTTGTGAGGACGACGGTGATGTTTTCGCTTTGAATGAACCCCTTGAACCCTAAGTAGAACTCTGGGCCATGATAGGGTTCTTAGAGAAATTGTCAATCCCTCAAAGTGAAGTCCTTGTAGCAGCAAAACATGGAGTTTCAAACTATGGATAGGAGAACGTTTCCCATGAAGACTTATCATAGGAAACTTAAATTTACGATTGGGAAGTGTAAGATAAAATGGCATCGGTCAAAGTCCAAGACTTCTCCTGTATCATTACTCTTGCCACTATTGGTCTTTACACATGACAAAACTTCCTGTGGTTTCTGTGCACTGAATTCCATAATTATGTAGGCCTCCATAATTACGTACTTCCTTGCACAGTCCGCACAATTCATTTCATAATGCGTATGGGAAAAAAATCAAACGAATAATCCTGTGGTGATTTAACTTGACTGCAATAGAGTCTCTTTAACTAGGTCACCAAAGGATTAGATCAACGAACAATCTCTTCAGGTAAACTACCCAAGAGAAATATTTAACTACATCAACGTAGGATGTCTTTAACTAGATTGTCGAACCAATCTATTTAACTTAGATCGACGTAGGATCTCTTTAACTAGACCACCAGAGGGCCTTTTTAACTATATCAACGCATGATATATTCAACTAGATTGTCAAACCAATCTCTTAGATCAACGAATGATCTATTTAACTAAACTACCCACGGGGAATATTTAACTACATCGACGTAGGATATCTTTAACTAGATTGTCGAACCAATCTCTTCAACTATATCAACACATGTTGTCCTTAAACTTTGGAATAGTACTTTATAATCCAAGGGACTTAAATACAACGTAGAAGTCCATTAAGGATTTAAGATAGTACCTTTTTGAATATCCTACTACGAATCCCTCATATGAAGGTATGAAAGATTCTACGAGGATTTGGATAGCGAATATCCAGAGTATACAAAAACACAAAATGCATAAATGGAAAGACAAGATGTATAAACACATAGTCATATAACCACAAAATTGTTTATCTAGATCTTTAATTTGTAAGTTTTGTTTTGTTAATTAAGTACATGCATTTAAAGCACACTAGGAATCCATTTCATGGATTTCATTTGGTACTTTAAACATTAGCAAGAATCCAACTATGAAGATAGAAAGATCTTCCAAAAATTCGATTTCGTTTTCAAGAAAACGCAATATTCGAATTAAGGTACAATAATTTTAGAATATACAGAAATACCCTTAGGTACCCTATTAAGAATTTATAGTGGTACTTTGGGTATTCGTACAGAGTTGTAACTTGCGCCTTGTACTTCGTTTCCTTGGACGAAACGGGTACTTAGGATTTTTGTGGGAAATCGCAAGAGATTATAAAATGGAAGAAATTACGGGGTAGTCTGTTCTTCAAGGAATACGGTTCCTTGATTGTCCGTATTGTAGAGGATACGTTGTTTATACATGCCATCACTTTTGTACATTGCAATGTAAAATAAAAAGATTTATTTATAAACAACAACAACTGTTTCATGGACCTTGACTACAAAAGAAAATAATACATAAGGCTTGATTATCTCTAAACAACATTGTCTTCTAGTTGGTCCGATGCTCATCCCTGCGCTGGATTCACATTAGCAAGCTTTGGGCAATTTCTTCGGAAATGGCCCATCTCGTTACAGTTGAAGCAAGGACCTAGTTGAAGACGAGCTTGAGCAGGATTTACTTGAGGTTGCTTTGGACCACCTTGGTTTGGGGTAAATCGACAAGCATTTGCCAGGTGACCGAGTCGCCCACATGATGCACATAAACGACACTGTAGGTGAGCTAAGTGGTGTGCATTACATTTGTCGCATATCGGTGCAGTACCGGCATAAGGTTTCCTTGCAGGAGGTTGAGTTGGTTGGTTGCGAGTGTTTTGGTTGGGTTGAGCAGCAATCGCACAATTCTGCGAAGCCTTACGCTTCTTAGACTTCTCAGGGGATCCAGTCTGTTCATCCATGGTCTTTGATTCCTCGATTGGCTTCTTGTCACCCTTTCGAAAAAGTTTATGCTTTCTGATCTGAGATTCAGTCAAGGTTGCAGATAGCTCAATGGCCTGCCTAACCGTAGTGGGGTTACTACCAGTAACAATGTCCTGAACTGAGTCAGGGAGACCATCAATGTATTTCTCGATCGCCTTATCCAAAGGCGTAACCATGGTAGGGCACAACAGGCTCAGCTCTTCATATCGATCAGTGTATGCTCGATGTTCACCGCTGTCTTGCTTAAGATCGTCGAATTCCCTTTCCAATGCCCTGATCTCGTGACGAGGACAGAATTGCTTCATCATTAGTGCTCGAAGTTCTTCCCAAGTTTGGGCCAGTGCCACTTCGGCACCCCTATCTCTCACAACACCGTTCCACCACGTCAAGGCTCGTTTCTCAAAGACACTAGATGCGAAATCTACCTTTCGCTCGTTTGGACATTGAACATGCCTGAAGGTGCTCTCTAGACTCTCGAACCATTGCAGAAGTGCAGTCGCTCCTTGAGACCCAGAAAACTTTGATGGCTTAGCCGAGTTGAACGTCTTGAAGTTGCAGAGGGCATTATTGTTGTTGAGAGCTTGGTGACATTGAGCAACGATGTTCGGGATTGCAGCAGTTATTTGCTGTGTAATGACAGCTGCCAGATCTTCAATAGATACCGGATTTTCGTGTCGTGGAGGCATTCTAAAAGGGGAAACAAGGGAGAAAACAAATGAAATGGCATTGGGTAAGAATAGGATGTTACAATTTCCGACCAAAATCATGGGTGATGGTCATTTGTTTGAACCATGAAGCAAACAAACAACACAAAGGCCGAGTCAAAGCAAATAGATCCTCATAATGTATCGCGAAGACATGCTCGCCTATAAGTGGACACTCACCCCAAGAATTCCCAGGTAAGAGTGACTGGTCCGATTATGTGGATTTGTACGAACACTCTAGCCTTAGACAGAAAACCCAGGGTACAGGCATCCACTCTTCCAGTTTGCACGTGTTCACACTATTTAGGACCCAAAACTTTGACGAGATTTTGAAAACTCAAAGGGTTCAAAACCTTATAACAGAGGGTTCAAAACCATACAATAGAGGGTTCAAAACCTAGTAATCAATCATCCTAGAACAGATGATTAGTTTTCAAAGCGGTTTTGAAATTTATGTTCTTGTTGTGATTGTCGCCTAAGGATAGGTGACGGTATTGTTTTATGACTAAACGCAAGTAAACTCGCGTTAGGGTCCTAAGAAGGTTATAGACTAGGTCAAAGTATTACTAATAACCTAATTCCCTATAACCATTGGCTCTGATACCATCTTTTCCGTCACACCCCGACCACGTGAGACAACGAAACGTGGCGGAAATGTCGGGGAGTGTTGTAACAGAATTAATGTTTCACAACCATGGAAATTTAAAGTTTCATTTTATTCAACAAAAAAGCGAGTTACATTGTCTTTAAACAAGAAATAAAGAGTACATAACAAAATTTAACTAGTTCTTCTCTCGTTTTAAGTCACTAAGGCACAGGTCCGCCTAAGTATGTCTTGATAAGTCCTATGCATCATCTCCTGAAAACACATGTGAAAATAGGTACGTCAGCATAAAAATGCCTGTGAGATACATAGTTTTTGAGAAAATAGGATTCATGACTTATGTTTGAGAAAATGTTTAGTCATGAACCTTGTAATTTGCTTTGTCTTGTAAATCATTTGAAAAACGATAAGATCAGATGATATGTATAAATAGGAGAATAATGTAGGGTTAAATGAATAACCATGTAAGATGAGTTTGTATAAGATAAGTTGTTTGTAAATCAATGTCTTGTGAAAAGTATGTTTTTTATATAAAATGTTATATGTCTTAAACTGAAATGATTTAAATAACGCTACGACATGCAATACCATACAATCACTTATATATAGGAAGTACCAGCGGCGTATCCACCATGCTTGTATCATATTACACACGCCTCGTTACTTAATCACTTACTCAAACCAAACTACCAAAGTAAAATGTTCATGTCTAATGTAAATCATGTAATGTGTATCCAAAATGTAAGCATGTGATGAATAACAAATGTACTAAGTATGATGAACAATGCAACAAATGGATATACATAGCATGTGAACTGTACTAAGTATGCAACGATAGATATACATAGCATGTGACGTGAAACAACCGTACTAAGTATGCAACAATAGACATACATAGCATGTGACGTGAAACAACTGTACTAAGTATGCAACAATAGACATACATAGCATGTGACGTGAAACAACTGTACTAAGTATGCAACAATAGACATACATAGCATGAAATGTAATGTAAATCATGTACTATTAATGTACTAATGAACATAGCAAGTATATGATGTGAAAACATGGAAAGCATGAAAGTAACAAGTAGGCACATGTGTTTCACCCCAAAATGTTTGGAAAACAGTAAAAGAG
This sequence comes from Helianthus tuberosus, assembly GCA_030545235.1. NCBI lineage: Eukaryota > Viridiplantae > Streptophyta > Magnoliopsida > Asterales > Asteraceae > Helianthus > Helianthus tuberosus. The sequence continues at coordinate 84,016,624 of CM060389.1, forward strand.
GGGTCTATGTACTCACTTGAGATTGCTTAGTAGTCCTTGAGTAACAACCAAACAATGCTAGAGATCACGGATATCAAACGGTACCTAATATAGGTAACTATGTTAATAAACCGGACCTAAATCAGAGGATTAGATAGAATGAGGGTTCGTAAACCAAACGAGTATGGAGACTCGTGTCATATGGTTTATCAAATCCTACATACTAAATGAAACCTAACCTAGGTGCTTACGACCCATTACAACCCGTTTAGGTAGCTTATGCTACTTTAACGCGTCGTTCGCGTGAAACGCGTTCGGACCGCCTAACTAGTCCTATGACAAGTAGAATATGCCTTAACATGCCTAATATTGTCGCCAAATCAGTTTAGATGTCAAAAGTTATGTCACATATGTTTATAATGAATTTTGGCATCAAAGGGGTATTTTGGTAATTTACCTAAGGCATATAAACTACCTATCATACAACTACTTAAACGAAGCGACCATAAGGTATAACCTCAGAAGGTTATGCCCTATATACTATGGTCACCTAATGTGTTTGGTCGGATCCTAATGATCGACCAAGTGGGTCGGGTTCGAAGGTATAAGCGATTTATCAGATCGCTTACCCTTACGACCCTAGACAACGTGGTAATCAGTAGGCATAGTCACAAGGGACTATAACCATCGTGATTACAATCACGTTGCGAAGTTCAAACGAACTTCGCATTGACCATAAACTGGTCAACGCAGAAAGTCAAACAAGGTTTGACTTTCGGACTCGAAAAAACAATAAAAGAACGAAGGAATACTTACGAAGGGTCCCCGAATGCTAATCGTGATCCAAGTAGCTTAGGTATGAAACAAAGGTTTCAACTTAGAGCTTCTCAAATCAGGATTCTTGTGGGTTTTACAAGTGATGGGGGTGGGTATTTATAGGAATACTAGCACCGTTAGGATCGTTTATCAGGAAACGTGCTTTGATCTTGGCCATACACTTGCACACATGGTATTGTAATACCATGTGCACATCCAAAACCAGCCCCTAGTATCAGAATTACCATGTGCAAGTGGGTTTTGTGGGTAATGCAGCTGTTAACAGCCTGTTTAAACATCGAATCTGGTCTGAGAGGCTGACGCGGGCCGCGTAAAGGATAGCCCTGGTTTTATGCGGGCCGCCTGGGGCCCTGATCAGAAAACAAGTTTCAAAAATGACAGTTTTGGTCCCTGTTGTCTTTTAAAGCCATTTCCGGCACTTCTAAGGCCCGTCAAGCCAACTTTAAGGCCCTAAAATGATGCCTAAACATTGTGTACATGAAACATGATCAAAAATATGCCGTACGTTGGTTCGTTTGGTCGTACGAACGCGATGTTCGCTTAATTACGACGGAATGCGCATAAGCGCGAAAAACGATCCAAATGACGCGACGAATGGATTTTTCTTATGCCAAACACTAAAATAAAATATTTTAGTGCTTACATAATTTTTTGGATGTCCGGATGTATTCAGAACGTAAGTTATGCGCAAAAATGCAAACTTGTGCACTTTTTGACGCTTTTAGTCCCTGAATGACCCAAAAGTTTATTTTAGCACACCGAACACCTCAAAGCCTATTTCTAAGCTATGTAAAGGATATTTATGGTATGTTTAACTTATGGTCATGTTCCGAAATGTCTGTTACAGTTCAAATTGGCTTACTTTCGCAGTTTGTCAAGTTTAGTCCCTGTAGGCGAATTAACTCGATTTTGCCATACCAAAGCCTTCAAAACTTATTTATAAGTTATGTAAAGGTTATTTAAGGTATGTTAAGCCTATTTCACTATTCTGGAGTGTTCGTTGCATTAAATTGGTTATATCTACGCATCAGAGCGCGTATAACCCTCCAGAAAGCGATTTAAAGCTTGAAATCGAACAAGAGTTGATATGTGAAAATGATTCACATATTTTTACAAATCCCAAGTATGAAATACAATATTTCATTGGTTTGGCATTTGTTTGATGGTTGAAGTGACACAGGTGTCACAAGTTACGAGAGCCATAATATATGTTTTTGGGGTAGCTCGACGAGAGGAATCCAAATATGAGGTTAAAATCAAGTGACTAGAGCTTGGGCAACCGTTTCTGGAAGGAATTTAAGTGGTGATGGGATTTTGAATTAAAAAACACTTTTGGCCTAACTTTGAATTATTAAATGCACTATAGACTTTAGTGGTGAATTATTTAATGCACTATAGACTTTAGTGGTGAATTATTTAAAGCAAAATGGCAAGGATTTGAAGCCTATAAAAGGCCATGGAAGTCTACAACAAATTCAGACACTAATTTACACAAGTTTGCAACATTCATGCACATATTCTCAATTCACTAAGAGTTGATACAATTCAACCATGGAGTGATCTTGGAAGAGTTAAGAAGCAAGTTGTGGTGAATTCTTGAAGGCGGCAATCAACGGGAGAAGCTCGGGAACGATCAATATTGAAGACTTAAGGGTTATACTCTCTTATTTCAATTCTTGTTTCCTTTTGTTTCCATACTTTACCATGAATTCTGTTTTTAAGTTTGATGTTTTAATTTGCATAATAATGATTGTCGGTTAATCACCTTATACTACTTAGGTTGTGATGAACACTTGTTAAAAATGTATTTTTTACCGGTTATTGTGTGATTATGGATTGTTCTTATTAAGTAATTGATTTAAGAAACTAGTTTGGTGTTTATGCATATTTTAACTTGGTTAATATTTCGATCATATATTTCACATAAATTCCGGTGAATGTCTTTTCATAAAAAGAATTAATGTTGATTTTCAAAACTTAGCGGGTTTGGGTAATCTTATGGTAAAATTGCCAATAAACCATAGAAATAATGATCAAGAATTAATCCAGTTTTAATGTTCTACTATTTTTAGCGCCGAAAAGTATAAAAATATTAATAGGTCTAGTTTAGTGTGTTACTAGGATTGTGTTTTGAAAGAAACCCGGTTTTAGTTTAATTATCACTAACTTGCCTATTAAACCAAATTAAGTTCCTTAAATTGCTTTAGACTTACAACCGAAAGGAAGTTAGTCTTTCCAAGCACTTTTCTAGAACACTAGATAACCGACAGGAAGTCTAGATTAACCGGTAATAAAAATAAATCTTTAGAGTTACATAGATGTCTTCCCGAGAAGGATTGGGAAACCTATTTGTTTTCTCTTAGGATTTAATATTTAAAGATCCCGGTTTCATATCACATAATCATCCGGTAAAAAGTATGTTAATAACAAGTGGGATTCCAACCTAAGTAGTCTTTCATAAATCATTGAAATTCATCCTTTGCTTTAAATTGTGCTTTGCTTATCTTGTTTAATTAATTTATTTTAATAAATTGCAAATTTATATTTTTCAAGTAAAAACCCCCCATCAATTAAACAAAACATTTTAGTCCGTGTCAGTCTTGTATAAACAAAGTCATTAACATAATTCAACAGAGTCCCTTGGGTTCGATACTCGGACTTACATCAACTATACTACATTGATCGGTACACTGCCGGATGTGTGGTTTAGGTTTAGATAGAGTCTAAGTTTATAAATTTAAAACTTAGAGTGTCTAGTTTAAGGTTACTTTTAAAGTTTGTCATTTTGTATTTTATTTGTAAAAAAATGTGTTTTTCGTGTCGGACATGTAGTAACTGGAAGGGTTAAGTACCGGTAGTTGATAACTCCTGTCTAGGCTGGCATTCGTACAAATCCAAATAAAAGAACCAGTTGCCTACCAGGGGACTATCAACGAGAGTACCGATACCTATTAGGCCAAAGCATGTCTAAAGTTTAATTTTGAGTCATTTTTATTTAACCATTTTTACAAGTTTTTAACACATACCACTTCCTGCACATCAACATCCACAAGCATGAGTAAGGCCGCGCGCACATCCACTTCTAGTTACCTGAAATAAAGAAACAGAGTCTGATTCCTTAGAAATCTCTGGCTCTTCAAATCCGCCACCCTATTTCGAAATGGCTAATAATAATCAAACCGTACACCAGCGTTCTACTGCCGGTTTCACTGGAGCAAATTCACCAATCCAAATTCCTGCAAAAACTAATGAAAAATCTTGGCAAATTCCGTCTTATATCATGACCGCCATAACCAATTCATGTCAATTCCATGGCCGTGATGACGAGGACGCTCCAGCACATATAAACCGCCTTACACGCCTCTGCAACACTTTCAACCTTGAAGGTGCCGGAAATGACGCCCGTTTTCTCCAAGTATTTCCTTTTTCATTAGCCGGACGTGCAGCCACCTGGCTTGATTCACAACCACCGAACACGTTCACCACTTGGGCCGGTCTTCGGGATGCTTTCCATGCAAAATATTTTCCACCCGCCAAAGCATCCCGACTTCGTGATCAAATTCACTCATTCAGAATGGAGCCCGACGAGCCATATCATCTTGCTTGGGAGAGATTCCAAACTTTGCTTTCTCGTTGTTCTCAGCACGGTCTATCCGACTTGGCACGTGTTGAAAAATTTTACAACGGTCTCACGCCAGAAACTCGCGCACGATTTGACACTTCAGCAGGAGGCCATCTCATGGGAAAGAAGACAGTTGCCGACTGTAACGATCTTTTCAAGAGTTTTGCCCATTCCGATATGGATTACAGCGCTGCCAGCAGGAATTCTATTCCTGTGACTAACACCTCTTCAACCACTCGAGGGGTGAACCGAGTTGGCTTGGATTCATCGGTAGTTGCTGTTCTAGATCGGATGGAGAAGACTTTTACGAGAGAGCTTAATGAGATCAAGAAAAAAAAGTCGATAGATGTGAAGTATGTAGGGGAGGGCATGATACTGGAGATTGTCCAACACTTACCCTAGAGCAGGTTGAGTTTCTAGTGGTAATTCAAATCAAGAAGGTCAATTTGGTAGTTCAATTTCGGGTAGTCAGTTTGCTACTAGGAGTACGTCTCAAGAGGGTTAGGTTAATGGTAAAGGTTCAGAGTCTAATCTAAGAAGAATTGAGGAGATGTTTGCTCAGTTAATGGCAAGAGATCAGGTCACTCAGAAAACTCTAAACGAACTTACCAACTTCGCTAAAAATCAAGACCAAATTAACAAAAATCAAGAGCTTCATAATAAAAATCAACAATCCTCTCTCTTAGATCATCAGAGAAAAGTAGGTGATATCGCCAAGCAACTACACGAGAAACCTCCTGGTCAGTTTTCGGGAAACACCTACCCGAATCCAGCTAATTATTCAGCTAAAGCTATTACTACTCATAGTGGCAGGATTCTAGGAGAGGTTGCTCGAGAGAGAGTAGAGACAGAGGATGAAGAAGAGGTAGATGAAGAGATTGTAATGGAAACTCCCGGTAAGGTGCAAGAGAAATTAGATCCAGCAAGTACCGCACAAACCGAAGAACCTCAAGTTGAAGAGAGGGCATAAAATCAACCAGTAGGAGTTAAGCCATCCCCTTTGGTTGATCATTCGCGTGTTCCATATCCCGCTCGCCTTAAGCATCAGAAATATGCTAAGGAATATGGCCACTTTCAAGATATCTTTAAGCAGCTAAAGATAAATCTTCCGTTCATCGAGGCACTTCAGTCCATGCCTAAATATGCTAAATTTCTCAAGGACCTTCTTAAGAGAAAAGATAGGTTAGGTGAGCTTTCAAACATTCCATTGACGGGAGGTTGTTCCGCGGTAGTCTTGAATAAGCTACCTGAGAAATTAATTGATCCAGGCACATTCACCATTCCGTGTTTTTTCGGAGGTACCGTTGCCCCCGCTCATGCGTTAGCCGATTTAGGTGCGAGCATTAATTTGATGTCGTTTTCACTCTACGAGAGGCTAGGTCTAGGAGAGCTTACACCCACACGCATGTCATTGTCATTGGCTGATCGTTCGATAAAATATCCTAGGGGGATTGTAGAAAACCTGTTAGTCAAAGTCGATAAATTTGTATTCCCCATTGACTTCATTGTCCTTGACATGGAGGCTGATGAAAAAGTTCCAATCATTTTAGGCCGTCCATTCCTTCGAACCGCTAAGGCAGTCATTGATGTCTTCGACGGTAAAATCTCACTTTGTGCAGGTGACGAATTCGAGATAGAAAGAGCCATGCAATATCCCAATGATAGTGGCGATTATAATGGTCCATGTCATTCAGTTTACTTCCTAGTTTCCTTCATCTCATGCGTTGATCAGTGTTTTAACTACATAAGTGGAGCCGATTTAGTTGGTGAAGATGAGAATGAAGAAGAGGATGAGATTGAGATAGAAGAAGACGATCCGGAGCCGATTCCGGAATCATTGGAGCTATGTGAGATCAAGGAGGAGAATGAGAGCAAACTGATAGAGTTACCCCTAGAGCCCAAAGTCCTTCCTTCCCACCTAGAGTACGTTTTCTTAGGAGAGGAGTCCAGTTTACCCATCATAATATCATCTAAGTTGACGGAGGAGGAGAAAAGAAAGTTGATTTAGGTGCTACGAGAGCACAAAGATGCCATAGCATGGAAGTTGTCAGATATCAAGGGAATTAGTCCCACTTTTTGCACACACAGGATTCTCATGGAGGATGAATTCAAACCAGTAGTGCAACCTCAAAGGCGTTTAAATCCTAACATGAAAGAGGTGGTTAGGAAAGAGGTAATTAAGTTGATGGAGGCCGGGCTAATTTATCCTATTTCTGATTCCGCGTGGGTGAGTCCGACCCAAGTCGTCCCTAAGAAAGGAGGAATGACCGTTGTCATGAATGCGAAAAATAAGCTTATACCTTTCCGTACAGTCACCAGTTGGCGAGTGTGTATCGATTACCGCAATCTTAACGATGCCACTCGGAAAGACCACTTTCCACTCCCGTTCATTGATCAAATGCTCGAACGCCTTGCAGGCCAGCAGTTCTACTGTTTTCTCGATGGTTTTTCCGGCTATTTCCAAATTCCAATCGCACCGGAGGACTCGCACCGGAGGACCAAGAGAAAACCACTTTCACATGTCCATACGGTACTTATGCATACCAACGCATCCCGTTTGGATTGTGTAACGCTCCAGCGACTTTCCAGCGATGCATGGTCGCTATTTTCCAGGATATGATTGAGAGGTCCATGGAGGTGTTTATGGACGATTTTTCAGTTTATGGTGACTCTTTTGATCATTGTTTGGCAAATCTTGAAGAGATGATGAAAAGATGTTGGGATTGAACCCTATCAGAGGAACATATAATTAAAGCCAAAACTGGATCAGAGCAGTGGATCCAGAATAAGCAGATGTTTACATACAAGTCTCTCCCCTTGAAAGTGGTTTCAACATCTGCTGACCTCCTATCTGCTGATCTTGCAAACTGCTGACCTACAACTGCTGCTCAAGTAAAGAACTGATGCAAGACTAAAGCCCTGCTGATTAAATCTACTGCCTTGAGTCAAGCACTGCTGATCCGGACAAGTACTGCTGGGTTCACAGCAGTGGAAGGTTGCAGCAGCTGATCTATAGTCTGTTTTGTATTGTAATGTAATAGCAGTAGTTAACATAGCAGTGTTTGTATAGATCAGAGGTTAAAGTTTGTTAGGAGGTTAGATGTCACTTTCATGGTGACGTCAGCTAAGATGCTCAGTGGTTTGCAAGTGCCTATAAATAGTTCAGTACTTTGTACTATTCTATTAGCTCTTTTGCATCATCGTCTTCTTTGCACGAACAAACAACTGAGCTCTAGCTGAGGGGGAGTTTGCATTCATTCATCAATCATTGTAATCGTTATTGAAATAAATTCAATCTTCCGATTCATTGTGAAAAGATGTTTGATAAAAGTATTACTCTCGTTTGATTGTATGCAAAGTTTGTTTTCATCATAATTCCGCTGCACACTCATCCATTTTCATTTTAAATTACAAACACAAAATACAATCAGAAACAAACTCAGATCCAACAATTGGTATCAGAGCCTGGACAGTCAAATTTGATTTAACAATCATTTTGACGTAAATAGTTCAGCTCATAACAGTTGATACTGATCGTTTGTTTGTTTGTTGAAAAACAGAGCAAGGATTAATCACCATTAAAGTTGATTTCTCAGTGTCTGTAAAACAACAAGAATGACGTCATAATCTCAGGATGATAAAAACAACATCGGCTCGCTTTTTAAACCACCTATGCTAAAAAGAAATGAGTACAACATCTGGCAGAGGAGGATGGGTCACATCCTCGCTCAACAAAGCACAGGTTGTTGGAGGTCTGTCATCTATGGTCCCCACGTTCCCACAGTGCCAAGCGCTGAAGTTGCTAAAAAATTCATTCCAAAACCAGTTGAAAATTATACCGAAACCGATTATCAAAAGTTCGAACTAGATGCTAAAGCGTTTAGCATCATAGCATCAGCGCTGCCCAATGAAATATATGCTGGACTGTTACACTGTAACAGTGCCAAAGAGTTATGGGACGCACTTAAGGAACAGTTTGGGGGGACCGAAGAAGTCATAGAAAATAATAGGGAAATCCTGAACCAACAGTACGAAACATTTTGTTACGTTAAAGGTGAATCACTAACGCAACAATTTGAGCGTTTCAGTTGTCTCATCAGTGAACTAAGGCTTGTTAACACCACTTTTACAAACTCAACTCAAAATAGCAGGTTCCTCAGGTCACTGCCAGAAAAATGGGACACCATAGCTTTTGTCACCCGAAACTCACCTGAGTTCAAGGATCTGACCTTGACCCAACTTCACGGTCGACTCCTGACCTACGAAAGGGAGTTGAACCAGAAAAGGAGGTTGCAAGAGTCAGGAAAAGTTACTGATGATTACACTTTCGGTAACACTGCTCTTCTGGGTCAAGAAGAATCTGGGAGCAGTGGTAAGGATCAGGGTTATGATCACTTCATTGACATAACTGCTGGTGCAAATTTTAACAACCCTGATCCTCACTCTGCTAGTTATGCATTCACTGCAAACGAAAACCAGATGTCAGACAATTTAAGCTTTGAACTCAATGATTTACAACATTTTGATCCCACTGACTTAGAAGAGATGGATATTCTGCACCAGTTGGCTTTGCTAAGTGTTAGAACTAGCAAATTCTATAAAATAACAGGGAGAAAATTCCCAGGACTTCATGGGAATTTGAGGGTTGGTTTGGATAAATCGAAAATCAAGTGTTATAAGTGCAATAGGTTAGGGCACTTTGCTAGGGAATGCAGAAGTCAAAACAATGGACCAATAGTTACTCATCCTAGCTCTAACCCTAGACCACAAAGTCAAAACACTGTGCACTATACTCAATACACCCCTGCAGCTCAAGTGAACAATGCTCACTATGCTGCTGCCCCTGTGCCTGTGCATTATGTCCAAACTACTGTCCCACAAATTCAGTACGTTCAAACCCCTGCTCCACAGGTACAAGTGCAACCTGTTGCACCTCAAACCACTGCTCCAGCAGCAGTACAACCAGATCAACAAAGTTTCTTCACTCAAGGGTTTGTTGACTAGAGCAGTATGCCTGAAGACCTTAGTGATGAAAATTTTGCACTCTATGCTTCTAATGATTCTTCTCATAATGAATTTTGTTTGATGGCATTAGAGTCAATACAGGAGGGGGTTGAAACTGAAGAGGAACAGCTGAGTATTGAAACAGTGGATGAGGTGACTGAAGCAGTGGTTACTGCTGTGGCTGGTGAACTACTGTTGGGAGAAAGTTCAGGTACCCTGATTGAACCACTGACAGACCCATGGTCCGAAGAGAACAAGGAAGAAAAGAAAGAAGCAAAAGCAGGTGAGAAAGAAGAAAGAGCTGAAGATGAAGAAAATCCTCAATGTGATTGTGCAATGATGGCTGCTGCCAAGGTATCACCTCAAGTTCTTGAAAAACTGTGTTCTGACAATTGCATTATTGCTTTTGCTAACATCAAAGAGGTGAACGAAAACCTTCGGGATAAAATCTTAACTGATGAAGTCAAATTTGAAAGATCTTTAAAAGAACTTAAAAACAAATTGGCTGAAAAAGAAAAGGAGATTAGCAGCATGAAAGAAGAGCAGAGCATAACCAAAACCTAACTCCAAACTATGGTAGAAAAATACCAAGTTTTCAAAAAGGAGTTAGAGTCCACCCAGATCACATGTGAGAGATGGGTGGAATCATGCAAAGGGTATGAGGTTATGCTTGAAAAACAGATAAAAAGCAATGTGAAATTTGGAGTTGGTTATAGAAAACATGATGATGAAAACACTGCTTTTGGAAAGTCTGTTCAAACCACTGATGTAACCACTGAGTTCATCCCCACAAACAAGAATGGCCAAGAAGTGAAAATCACTGACAAACTTGGTAACAAAGTCACACTTGACAGACCAATGGGATCCTCTACTTTTGAGGAGCTTGAAGATTATCAGTTTAAACCAAAATGGTTTGATGAGTGTGATATTCTTGAAAATTTCAAGCCAATGGACTTTACATCAACTGATGGTGTTAAAGCTCCAAAAGCTAAAGTCATACCTCTCAAGGACATCCCAGCAGTGGTTAAAACCTCTGCTGCAAAGGAGTCTGAAAAGAGAAAGAAGAAAGAAAAAATTGATAACTTGTTTTGTGAATTCTGTGAGAAAAGGAATCATCTAACAAAAGACTGTTTCCACTTAAAAGCTTATGATTTAAACAGAACAAGTGTCATTGTTCCAGCTGAAAGTTGCATTGTTTGTGGTAAAACAAACCACAAAACTCAAGCATGTGTGTATCTCAAAAACTTTGATGTGAAAAAGAATGAGTACATGGCTAAAACATCCTTGAGTCCATCATCATCAACATCATCTGTCAAATTCACCAAGAAACAACCACTGTTTGTGCCAGTTCAAACAGCTGTCACAAAACAGCTGAACCAAACATCTGTCAAAAGAGATGTTCAGGTTACTGATGCACCCCCTGCTAATCAATTCAGAAAAGGCAAGGAAAAACAGTCTTTCCAAAGGATTCCACACGTTTATGAGACCTACAAAAGGCCCTCTAAACCCAGAGTGAACAGGCATCCTTTTGGTTACCAGCAGGTGATTGGTCAGGACCCACAACAGTGGTTAGAGAAACACTGTCCTAAAACAATCCAAACCTCTGACCTAACCACTGTCCATCATTCTGCATTCATCCCAGACACTGTTGAGACCCCATCCAAAGCCCTGCTGGCTTTGGAGACCCTAATGAACTAATCCTTTTACTTCATGTGCAGGGAGCTTCTGCATGCTTTGATAGTCTTTGGTATGTAGATAGTGGAGGCTCCAGGCACATGACAGGATGTAAAGCCCTCCTCAAAGACTTTAAAATCCATGGAGGGGGTGATATATCCTTTGGGAATATAAAATTTGAAAATGTCAATCTGATAGACAATCTAAAATTCAACCTTCTGAGTGTATCACAAATGAGTGACAAAGGGTTTGGGTCATTCTTCACAAAAGATTGTTGTAGGATTGTTGGACTAGAAATGGTCAAAAAGATTGAAGCAATAATCAACACTGGTCAAACTAAACTTGTTGCTCAAAGAAGTGGCAATGTTTATATTGTTGACATGTCAAAAGAGTGTCCCAGAGCTGATGCCTGTCTGTTCTCCGCTGCCTCTAACAAAGAGACAGAACTTTGGCACAGAAGGCTGGGGCACACAAATCTTAAGACAATCACTGAAATTTCAAAAAATGGTTTGGTGAGAGGCCTACCACAAAAATTGTTTTCTTGTCCTGAACATTGCATTTCCTGTTTAAAAGGAAAACAACATAAAAGTTCTTATAAGTCCATTGAAGAGTCCAAAACAACCCAGTGTTTGCAGATGCTACACATGGATTTGTTTGGCCCAGTTCAAGTCATGAGCCTCAAGAAGAAAAGTTATTGTTTGGTTATTATTGATGACTTTTATAGGTTTACATGGACTTTCTTTTTACACTCAAAAGATGAGACTGCAGGCATTTTGCAAGACTTTGTGACACAGGTTGCAAAGCAATTTGACCTTCCAGTGAAAAGCTTCAGGAGTGACAATGGCACAGAATTTAAAAATAAAGAGTTGGATGCCTTATGTGTGAAGAAAGGAATTGTAAGGCAGTACAGCATTCCTAGAACAACAGAGCAAAATGGGGTTGTTGAAAGAAAGAACAGAACTTTGATTGAGGCTGCCAGAACTATGCTTGCAGATTCAGGTTTGCCATTAACTTTCTGGGCAGAGGTAGTAAACACTACCTGCTATGTCCAGAACAGAGTTTTAATAAACCCCAGGCACAAAAAGACTGCTTATGAAATTCTGTATAAAATCAAACCACTGATCTCATATTTCAAGGTGATTGGCAGCCCATGCTTTATTTTAAACCTAAAAGATTCCATTTCAAAATTTGCAGCCAAAATTGATTGTGGTTATCATCTGGGATACTCAACCATTGCCAAGAACTACAAAGTGTTCAATACACGGACCAAGGCAGTGGAGGAGACTTTGAATGTAAAGTTCAATGAACTTTCATCAATGAAAATCCCAACAAATCCTGCAGATCTGTTTGATCTTGAAAAATTTACTTTTGAAAATACTGCTGTCAAGAGTAACAGTGCAGGTCCATCAGAGGATACAACACCAGACTATGGGTATGAAATCATCATCCCTCAAAGGTCTGCCACAAAGGGAAAAGCACCAGCTGTTCAAAACAGTTGTCAAAGCTCAACCACTGCTACCTCAACAGTTGTTGACCAAAGTAGCCCATCCACCACTGCTTCCACATCCTCAAACACTGCTGACAAAAGTCCTCAAACAGTGGATAAAAGTCAGCAGTTGTCCACTTCATTACCTCCTATTCCACCACCTTTTAAAGCCACTGCTGGGTCATCAAAGTCACCAGCAGTGGTTAGCTCAGATGATACACATTTGCAGCCTTCACCTACAAATGCCATCATACCATACCAAAGAGATTTAATCTTCTTGAGATCTCATCCACCTGATCAAATCATTGGCAACATAAATGAAGGGGTGCTCACAAGAAGCCAAACCCAAAACATTTGTCTTTTTGCCGGCTTTCTATCACTCCATCAGCCAGTCAAGTACCAAGAGGCACTGAAAGACAACAGCTGGGTAGAAGCCATGCAAGAGGAGCTCCAACAGTTCAAAAGACAACAAGTATGGGAGCTTGTACCACTGCCAGAAGAGGTCAGTCCCATTGGCACAAAGTGGGTCTTCAAGAACAAAACTGATGAAAGGGGCATTGTTGTCAAGAATAAAGCCAGGCTTATGGTTCAAGGTTACAGACAGGAAGAGGGGATTGATTATGATGAAACATTCGCCCCTGTTGCAAGATTGGAAGCCATTAGACTGTTCCTGGCCTTTGCTGTCAACCACAACATGAAGGTGTTTCAAATGGATATCAAAAGTGCTTTCCTCTATGGTACAATTCAAGAAGAGGTGTATGTTTGTCAACCTCCAGGTTTTGAGGATCCATTTTATCCAGATCATGTCTACAGGCTGAACAAAGCTCTGTATGGCCTGAAACAAGCACCAAGGGCCTGATATGAAACTCTTTCCAACTTCCTACTCTCAAATGGTTTCAAAAGAGGTACCATTGATAAAACACTGTTTCTAAAATGGAGAAGGAAGGATTTAATGATTGTCCAAATTTATGTGGATGACATTATTTTTGGAAGCACATGTAACACAATGTGTGAAGAGTTTAGAGAACTCATGACAGCTGAGTTTGAAATGAGTGCAATGGGTGAGCTGCAATGCTTTCTTGGTCTCCAAGTACAGCAAATGCCAAATGGAACTTTCATTCATCAAAGTAAATATGCTAAAGATCTTTTTACTAAATTTGATATGAATGACTGTAAACCATGCAGCACACCCATGGCAACAAATAAGCTGGTCATGTCTGATGAAAAAGATGAGCTGATTGACCAAACACTTTATAGAAGCATGATTGGGTCTTTATTGTACCTAACTGCATCTAGACCAGACATCATGTTTGCAACATGTGTCTGTGCAAGAAGTCAATCAGCTCCCAGAAAATCAAATCTCATTGCTGTAAAAAGGATCTTCAAATACATAAAAGGAGCTCCCACACTTGGTATCTGGTATCCAGCTAATGGGAACATCAATCTTTCAGTTTTTTCAGACAGTGACTTTGCTGGATGTCACACCACAAGGAAGTCCACATCAGGAGGGTGCCAGTTTCTAGGTGATTGCTTGGTTTCTTGGCAAAGCAAAAAGCAAGCAACAGTTTCAACATCCACTGCTGAAGCAGAATACATTGCTTCTGCAAGCTGTACAGCCCAACTCCTGTGGCTTCAAAATCAGTTACTGGATTTTGGTATCACTGCCTTAAAGACACCACTCATGTTGGACAGCCAGGCAGCAGAAAATATCATTAAAAAATCCAGTTTCTCACTCTACCACCAAACACATCGACATCAGACATCACTTTGTGAGGGATTGCTATGAAAAAGGTTTGATTTCTCTGCATCATGTCCCAACTAAAGACCAGTTGGCAGATGTGCTCACAAAAGCACTTGATGCTGCCACCTTTGAAAGCTTGGTCTCTAGAATTGGGATGCTAAACATGGAATAACAAGCAACATCTTATTTTTCTATGTATAAAAGCACTAAAATGTTTTCAGAAAATAAAAAATCCATCCTTAAAAATAGCTAAAAATGAAAATTTTCATTAAAATCCTTAAAAGTCTGCCATTAACCACTGTTTGTTCAAAAGTCTGCTCTGCTTTAAAGTCTGTCCACTGCTGAAAGCCATCCTCTGTTCTCCCATTCCCTTGATAAACTCTGCTGTTCAAAAGCAGTGTCTTATCCACTGATAGTGAAAATCATCCACTGCTTTACTACCACTGCTTTCATCAGTAGCTTTCACATAAGTATTGTCCTTCATTTCATCAGAGTTTGGCATGTGGGCAGTACATAGTGGTCAGTACTTTTGTAACCGCTGCCACGTCAGTCTTCACTTTTCCTCTATAAAACCCCCACTTTACATCAAAAACAGGGTTTTACTGTCGAATTGAATTCTTAAAAATTCTCTTCTCAAAACAGTTTTTCATCTCATTTCTTCACAAATTTCTTCGATCATCATCTTCAAAATGACAAAATCGAAGCCATCTGCAAAACCCTCATCCAAATCCACATCGAAAACAGCCTCTCAAAAGGCAATCTCCACTGAAATCCCATATAAACCATCTCACAATCTCCTGGGTCTTCTCACAAAGCCAGGAACCACCAAAGTTTTCGATTCCATCATGGCAAAATCAAAGTATAAAACTTTGTTCACCGCCGATGCACCAATCTATTTAGCGACCCAAAGAGAGTTCTGGAAGAATGCAACCCTTGAAAAACAAGGAGACACTGCAACCACCATACACTCTTCTATAAAGGGTAAAGCTGTCCAAATCACGCCACAATCCATCTCAGAGGTCTTTCAACTCGGTGATCAGGAAGGTAAAATTTCTTTCACTAAAAACGAGTTACAAACTGACTTCATTGAAAAAAAAAAAAAAAAAAAAAAAAAAAGGGGGTATGAAGAGGGTATGAAGCCACAATGATGAAGAAACTTACCTTACAAAAAGGTTATTTTCCTTCTGCAACCAGATTTTTATTTCATACCCTCCTACTATGTGTTTCAAATAAAACCACTTCTTTCAATGAAATTTCTTTAAAGATTCAAAATCTGGGATATGAAATTCTTCAAAAAGAAAATTTTAACTATTCCAGGGAAATTTTTAAAGATTTGGTTAATAATGTTGAAACAAAATCATTTTTACTGTTTCCAAGGTTTTTAAGTTACTATTTTGAAAAGAAATTCAGTAAGGATGATTTAACTGTAATAAATCAAGGTGATTCTACTCAAATAAACAGTTTAACAACTGAAACTTTTTCAAGAATGTTAGCACCTTGTAAAACACAAGCAGAGGTGCCTGAGCAGAATTTAGCAGCTACCACTGCTCCTCAGGTATCTGCTGCTGAGCCCACTGCTCAAGGTGATCAAAGTGGCAGCACAACTGCTTTGAAACCCACACCTACAATCACCAAAAATCCAAAAAGAAAAACTCAAAATCCCCCAAAACCCATCAAAAAGGCAACTCTGGAGGATGAGATACCAGAGCTACTGCATGTGACAACACAAATGTCACAAGAAACCACTGCTGCTACTTCCTCACAGCAGTTGGTACAAATATCTCAACCCATGACCAAAACTCCTCCTGCTTCTTCACAAAAAGATCAGGTTGTACACATTGGGACACCACATCATGATGCTCTGGAAACACTCGTTTCCATCATCCACAGCTCAATTCCTGGAGCAAATCCTCTTTCTTCACCAAACATCACATCCACAATTCCCCCACCAACTAAACTGCTGTTGGATGCACTTGATTTGAACCAGGTACTCACCAGTCCTTCTCAATCACCTATCAATGAGAATATACCTCAACAACTGACTGGGTCTGATGTATCAATCTTTGCTAACCCACCAACACAACCTGAGGAGGTTAGAGCCCTTGAGTTACACGTAACTCTTGGTGGTAGTCCAAGTGAAGCAGCCACTACAACTGTTAAACCCATTGGTTTACAGTTGGATAGTGGTTACATTAATAAGACTTCCTTGGAGGCAATTCCTTACATAGCACCTCTGCCAACCACCAGTGGATTTATTTATCCTACTGGCAACATAAAAAGGTTGTCAAGTGTTGAAGGAAGAAGACCCCAGTACCAAGAAAAAGGGGCATCAGTGGTTAGTGTTTGGAGTACACTCCCTACCTCAACCACTGATAAAACCACTATTAGTGGGAAATCAGATGATCCCATTAAATTGGGTGATGATTTAAAATATCAGGATTTGACGGAACGAATTGAAAAGTTGGATACATCTGTTGCAGATCTTAAAAACATGCTACAGCAGGTGTTGAAAACTCAAAAGATGCAATCCACTGCTGTTCCACCTCAAGCACCTGCTCCACAACAGGCATCTGCTACAAATGAGCTCTGGAATCTATTCCAACCTTTTCTCCATCAACAAGCACAACTAGCAGATCAGCAACATGAAAAACATGTTCAACAACTGAGAAATGTAATGGAGTCAAGGTTCAAGAACACTCAGGCTGATCTAAAGGCTCTCAAAACTCAGATCCTGCACACCACTGGCACTGCTCCTCCAACAGTACTTTTCATTGATCAACTCCCAGAAGATAATGCCAAAAAGGGGGAGAAAATTCAGGAGTGGAAGAAGAAAGGAATAGATGATGGTCTCTATATTGAACCTGAAAGGGATGCTATGACCAGAAAAATTCCTGTGCCAGATGGTAGTAAAAAGGTTGATGCAACTCAAGAAGCACTTGATGAAGGAGTAGCAAGTGTTAAAAGAGATAGAATGGCAAAGGATATATCAAGATGGAATGAGGAGAAAAGAGTTTTCATGGAACTGTATGAGCAAGGTTGTTCTGGATCAAAGGATACTAAAAATCCTAAGACAAAAAGGAAACCTACGTCCGTCCCATCCAGATTTCCAAAACCTCCAAAACCACCATCCAATAGCCATCTGCATCAAACCTCCACCCAAACAGCTATTGTAACTCCTGCTGTATCAACTACTGCTGGTACTTCAGTGGTTTCAACATCTGTTCTCACTTCAACACACACTACTTCAACACACACCACAACCACTACTTTACCACCACCACTGTCACCACCAAAAACAATCTCACCACCACTTTCACCTGCTGACAAATAGCAGAAGACAACAGGTGTTATAACATCTGTTGTAAAGACAACAGTGGTTGAGACACCAGTTGTCTCAACAGCTGTTAGTCAAACACAAACCACTGCCATACAATCTATCACCACTGATCCACCCAAAACATCATCTGCCTCTTCTAAAACAAAAAGGAGAAGGATTTACATATCAGATGATGATTCACCTTCACCACCATCAATATCCTCACAATCTCTGTCACTTGTCACAATTCCTAAACCCATACCTCTCTTTTCAGCTCAAACTTTAAAGCCATTACCTCCTGCTGGTGTCTCATTTCCTCTAGAACTCATTGCAGTCAGGGAAGAAATCAAATCCTTCTACTATGAGGATAACCCAATTAAAAGGAGTTTGCCATCAGTTGCAGGATATCCCAGGCCTAACAATATTGAAGAATACTTGAACTCAAGGCCAAGCAAGCAGAGGATGTTGCAATAAAAAACAGAAGAGGGAAATCTGATAGAGAATTTCAACAAAACTATCAGTTCCTACTCTCACAGATCAATGCTATGGAGCGATTTGCTAAAAATGTATGTCAGCAAATTTCAGAAAGGGCAGATGAGTCATTGAGAAAAGACTACATTGAGAGTATCATGACCTACAAGAAATACAAGGGGGAGAAATACATGTACAAAAACTGGACCATTCCTGAGCTTGAAAAAGAAGTAGTCAGGATTCAAGAAATGATCAAAAATAAGGTCAAGCAGACTCCCCCTGAAAAATTCAAACAATTTGAAGCTGAGAAGGCATTAATGTTGAAGAGAATGAAAGAGGAGCTGATAGCAGCTGATTATGGGTCGAAGAATTCTGTGTCAAAGTGGGGAGAAGATAGGGTCAGGGCTACCTACAAGAAGTTAGAGGAACTTAGAAAGAAAGATCCAAAAGTTCCACAAAAGCCTGACTACTCTAAAGCAGAGGTCTCAAAAAGACCACCAAAGCTGCAAGCTAAAAGAACTACTGCTCCAGCTGGTGCTGCCATCTACAAAAGAAGGAGCCAAAACCAGTCGAGTACTGAAACAATTCAAGATCTAATAGCTGGTGATGCTATTGTAAAAGCAGGCATGAAATTAATGATAAAAGAAGACCTTGAATTGGAACAATCTGCAAGTGCTGCTCAGCCAGTTATGAATAGGCCAGCCTCACCAAATACCTCTGCAAATAAACATCTCCCAAGAAACCCACCTGGCTCAAAAATACAAAAGTGGGAAACTGACAAACAGACCTGCGTATTGACTTTGCTCAGGTCTGGTGGAGAAGTGGAGAAAATATCAAGGGAACAAGCTCTTGGCCTGAGTCTTGAAGATTTGCAGGATCTCCTTGATCTTCCACTTAGCAGGGATGATGAAGACACAGATGCCCTAGACTTTGAACTACAATTTAAAGGTCAGATAAGGGAACTGTTGATGAGGCAATAAATGTCCACAATAATGAAGAGTTTTGGCATTATCTGTTCCAGGGGGTGATTGTTGGGATTGAACCCTATCAGAGGAACAGATAATTAAAGCCAAAACTGGATCAGAGCAGTGGATCCAGAATAAGCAGATGTTTACATACAAGTCTCTCCCCTTGAAAGTGGTTTCAACATCTGCTGACCTCCTATCTGCTGATCTTGCAAACTGCTGACCTACAACTGCTGTTCAAGTAAAGAACTGATGCAAGACTAAAGCCCTGCTGATTAAATCTACTGCCTTGAGTCAAGCACTGCTGATCCGGACAAGTACTGCTGGGTTCACAGCAGTGGAAGGTTGCAGCAGCTGATCTATAGTCTGTTTTGTATTGTAATGTAATGTAATAGCAGTAGTTAACATAGCAGTGTTTGTATAGATCAGAGGTTAGAGTTTGTTAGGAGGTTAGATGTCACTTTCATGGTGACGTCAGCTAAGATGCTCAGGGGTTTGCAAGTGCCTATAAATAGTTCAGTACTTTGTACTGTTCTATTTGCTCTTTTGCATCATCGTCTTCTTTGCACGAACAAACAACTGAGCTCTGGCTGAGGGGGAGTTTGCATTCATTCATCAATCATTGTAATCGTTATTGAAATAAATTCAATCTTCTGATTCATTGTGAAAAGATGTTTGATAAAAGTATTACTCTCGTTTGATTGTATGCAAAGTTTGTTTTCATCATAATTCCGCTGCACACTCATCCATTTTCATTTTAAATTATAAACACAAAATACAATCAGAAACAAACTCAGATCCAACAAAAGATGTATTGAAACGAAGCTAATGCTTAATTGGGAAAAGTGTCACTTCATGGTGACAGAAGGGATTGTGCTAGGACACAAAATTTCAAGAGCCGGCATAGAGGTTGATAAAGCAAAGATAGATACCATCAGTAGGTTGCCTCCACCGACAAATGTGAAGTCCGTTCGCAGTTTCCTTGGTCATGCGGGCTTTTACAGACGTTTCATTAAAGATTTTCAAAGATCACGCGCCCCATAACACGACTCCTTGAAAAAGATGTGCCCTTTGTATTTGACGAGGAATGCCTGAAAGCCTTCGACTTTTTGAAGGAGAAACTTGTAAGTACACCCATTCTTATCTCACCCAATTGGAGCTTACCCTTTGAGCTCATGTACGATGCTAGTGAGTATGCTGTAGGAGCAGTTTTGGGTCAAAGAATCGAAAAGCACTTTCATCCGATCTACTACGCGAGCAAAACTCTTAATGATGCACAAGAAAACTATACCACCACTGAACAGGAACTTCTCGCCGTAGTGTTCGCATTCGACAAATTTCGTTCATATCTCGTTCTATCCAAAACCATCGTTTTCACCGACCATGCAGCCTTGCGTTATCTTTTCAAAAAGAAAGACGCAAAACCCTGTCTCATACGGTGGATTCTCTTACTCTCCGAATTCAACATAGAAATCAAGGACAAGAAAGGGGCAGAAAACACTGCCGTAGATCACTTATCACGATTGGAGGATCCTGAAAGAGAGGAGATTCGTGAAGAAGCAATTGGAGATAAATTTCCTCACGAGCATATAGATTTCATTGCAGCTAAAAAAGAAGGTATGCCATGGTTCACAGACTTGGCAAATTACCTAGCAAAAGGGGTGGTGTTGAAGGGTATGACCACCCAACAAAAGAAGAAGTTCTTTCGAGATGCGAGGAGGTACATTTGGGATGACCCCTATCTTTTCAGGATAGGAGGAGACAGAATTTTGAGAAGATGTGTGAGTAAGGAAGAAGGTTTAGAGGTTCTTAGGCACATACATGAAGGTTTAACAGGAGATCACCACGGTCCACACACTACTGCACAAAAAGTCTTTGATTGTGGTTTTTATTGGCCTTCGGTAGTGAAGGATGCGGTAGAGTTTGTGAAGACCTGTGATCGTTGCCAACGTACTGGCAATATCTCATCCAAGGATGAGATGCCCCAAAACCCAATTCAAATTTTTGAAATCTTTGATGTTTGGGGCTTGACTTCATGGGACCATTCCCCTCATCTAGAGGAAATCGGTACATACTTGTGGCGATAGACTACGTTTCAAAGTGGGTGGAAGCACAAGCTCTTCCTACAAATGATGCCCGAGTAGTGGTTAACTTCCTCAAGAAACTCTTCACTCGATTCGGTACTCCTCGTGCTCTTATAAGTGACCGTGGCACTCATTTCTGCAACGCCATCATGGAAAAGGCGTTGGCTCACTACGGTGTCACTCATCGTTTTTCCACCGCCTACCATCCCCAAACTAGTAGGCAAGTTGAGAATGCGAATCGTGGAGTGAAACGAATCCTAGAAAAAACTGTTGGAAATAGTAGGAAGGATTGGTCAGATATACTTGAAGATGCATTGTGGGCATTTCGAACCGCCTACAAAACACCTTTGGGAACCACACCAAATCCATGAATTGGAGGCCTTGAGGGACGCCGCCTATGAATGATCTTGGAATATCAAGGAAAAGACAAAGGCGTTGCATGACAGGAAGCTCAAGAGGTTGAAGGAATTCAAAACCGGCGATAAAGTGCTTTTATACAATTCAAGATTGAAGTTGTTCACCGGAAAGTTGAAATCAAAGTGGACGGGACCATACATAGTGAACAAGGTTTTTCAATACGGAACAATTGAGTTGTTTGATGAAGCAAATGGAGGTACATGGAAAGTTAATGGTCATAGGTTAAAACATTACTTTGGAGGGCCAATCGATTCGACAGAGACGGAGGTAACTCCGCTCGAAGTTCCATCGTCCACCATCATTTAGGATCTTGAGTGAAAACTCAAGATTAGAGTAGATAGTTGGTTTTATGTATGTTTTAATTCACTGTTTATATGTTTAATTTAGTAGTTTTTGAGTCATTTTTATTTTCCAGTACTGCTTTGGTTTTTGCTTGTTTTTGTTTATGCAGGTTTGAATCACACCACCCGTACTCAATCTCCATTCGTGTGATTTCTACAAAGAAGTACTAGTCACTGTCAGAGCCGATCGCGACCGAAATGCTATACGATCGAGCTGGATTGGACAAAAGTTTGGAACTTATACATCATATAACCAGCTAAGTCCTTTCCAATTTATCCTTTGTCTTTTATTTCTTATTTCTTTTAATTTTTGAGTCAGTTTCCATTCTACATTAAGGGCGATATAGAGTTTAAGTGTGGGGATGGGAAACTATCGTTTAAGTCTTAGTTTGGTGTGTAAAAAAAATAAAAAAAAATAATTAAAAAATTAAAAAAAATGTGTAATTATTGTTTTATTTTGTGCATATTTGACTTATTTTTATCTAATAATTGTACATATGAGAAAATTTAAAGTGTTTTTCATAAATAGAAATTTATCTAATTACTCATAAATTTGCATCTAAAATACACACCCAATTTTAGTGAGTTTTGAGCCTTTCTAAAGCATTTATCATATGTTTAAGACTTCATTTGATTGAGTGTGCGGCATAATAGTATACATTTCAGAACTTGTCTTGAATATACTTGTTGAAATCATTAACTATAAAAATTATATAAAGAGAATAGAGGCAATAGGATACAACCATGTGTTTACCCTTTCTTGTTAAAACTTGAAAACCAAAAATATTATCCACTAGTAAACCATGTTGAGCCTTGTTCTGTTCATTTGTTTTAACCCATTTGTGTGAATTCCGGTTTAGTATAATTTTCCTTTCATAGGAATTAATTTGGTCTTTTACCGGCACACCTTAAAAGAACTGGAGATGCATTCATTCGATTTAAATTTACTTTGTTGTCTACAATTCGCGAAACTAAGATTACCTACGGAGCTTTGAGAGAAAATATTTCACTTAAGTAAAGAAGCTAGAAAAAAGTGGCGACAACAAGAACAAACACCACCATTTTGTGGGACATCCAAAAGTGCTATGAAAAGAAGAGCAAAACGATATGACAAATGTATGGGATGTGGAAACTGGTCTCACACAGGAAGATGTAGAAAAAGTCAAACTGAATCCCAATATGAATACACACTTCTAATAAGGGTGGGGGCTATTAGTCTCGATGCCGAACGGTCCATTAGAGTTGGAAGTTATGTTCACTACAGGATTAAGAAAGATTTGATTCACATCTTGGATAAAACCGGTCTTGACGATCTGACCTTAAAGGAGTCACTTGGTTTGTGAGTGTGTGATTAAAAAAAAAGTGTAAGGTTTGTTAGGATAATTTGCTAGACCGGATTGAAACACTTCACCCAGTAAATAGCAATATAATCCTACCTTTAAACCCTAGCCACGTTACAACCCCATAATAAAAGTCCTCTTGATTTATATATGTTAATTGGTAAAGATGAGATTTCATTACAAGCCTATGATAATGTTACTATATGGCCCGGCTTTTGAGGGATCACAGAAAAATTACTAGTGCAACATTCACTAGTTTACACCAGTGAGCCGAGGGAAGCAAATCAAAGATGCAAGTAAGTGGGTAACTTATGATAAAACTATATTTTTTTTTGAAAAATCAAAATTTGTTTTCTCATCTCTATCATTATTAGCTAATTTTAAATCATTTATGTACATTAATTTTTATGTGTGTTATCCATTTTAAGTTAACCGCTTGAATATCAGTTTGTACAGTTGTTTAAGATTTGCTTAGGGACAAGCAA
Source organism: Helianthus tuberosus (assembly GCA_030545235.1). Classification (NCBI taxonomy): domain Eukaryota; kingdom Viridiplantae; phylum Streptophyta; class Magnoliopsida; order Asterales; family Asteraceae; genus Helianthus; species Helianthus tuberosus. The sequence goes on from CM060389.1 coordinate 84,040,386, forward strand.
ATGTTTAAGTGTGGGGATATTTGATGTGTGGAAAAATACACACATTTATCCAGTGTGAAATGTATAATTATTGTATGGTTTTATTTGTTTTTTTTAGTACTTTATTATGATATTTTGTGTTTTGTCAGATCCTGGTGCAAATGAAGCGAAAACGATGAATTCTACGAAAGAAACGGAAGAAAACGAACAATGCGAAAGAACACGGAAAAGCGTGACAGAAATTGCCTGAGGGGACCCCTTATGGACCGTAAGGGATAACACCATACGTTTCTAATCCAAAGAAAAGCGTCTTCTTTTATGGCCTCCACAGTCTTCGATATAGGGATAAAACAGTTTTCGAAGACCTTAGCATTTCTCACACTCCATATCCTCCAAACCGTTGCTATCACGATGGTGTTAACCAACCGTTTCCATATGTATCAACTTTGAATTATTAAATGCACTATAGACTTTAGTGGTGAATTATTTAATGCACTATAGACTTTAGTGGTGAATTATTTAAAGCAAAATGGCAAGGATTTGAAGCCTATAAAAGGCCATGGAAGTCTACAACAAATTCAGACACCAATTTACATAAGTTTGCAACATTCATGCACATATTCTCAATTCACTAAGAGTTGATACAATTCAGCCATGGAGTGATCTTGGAAGAGTTAAGAAGCAAGTTGTGGTGAATTCTTGAAGGCGGGAATCAACGGGAGAAGCTCGGGAACGATCAATATTGAAGACTTAAGGGTTATACTCTCTTATTTCAATTCTTGTTTCCTTTTGTTTCCATACTTTACCATGAATTATGTTTTTAAGTTCGATGTTTTAATTTGCATAATAATGATTGTCGGTTAATCACCTTATACGACTTAGGTTGTGATGAACACTTGTTAAAAATGTAATTTTTACCGGTTATTGTGTGATTATGGATTGTTCTTATTAAGTAATTTATTTAAGAAACTAGTTTGGTGTTTATGCATATTTTAACTTGTTTAATATTTCGATCATATATTTCACATAAATTCCGGTGAATGTCTTTTCATAAAAAGAATTAATGTTGATTTTCAAATCTTAGCGGGTTTGGGTAATCTTATGGTAAAATGGCCAATAAACCGTAGAAATAATGATCAAGGATTAATCCGGTTTTAATGTTCTACTATTTTTAGCGCCGAAAAGTATAAAAATATTAATAGGTCTAGTTTAGTGTGTTACTAGGATTGTGTTTTGAAAGAAACCCGGTTTTAGTTTAATTATCACTAACTTGTCTATTAAACCAAATTAAGTTCCTTAAATTGCTTTAGACTTACAACCGAAACGAAGTTAGTCTTTCCAAGCACTTTTCTAGAACACTAGATAACCGACAGGAAGTCTAGATTAATCGGTAATAAAAATAAATCTTTAGAGTTACATAGATGTCTTCCCGAGAAGGATTGGGAAACCTATTTGTTTTCTCTTAGGATTTAATATTTAAAGATCCCGGTTTCATATCACATAATTATCCGGTAAAAAGTATGTTAATAACAAGTGGGATTCCAACCTAAGTAGTCTTTCATAAATCATTGAAATTCATCCTTTGCTTTAAATTGTGCTTTGCTTATCTTGTTTAATTAGTTTATTTTAATAAATTGCAAATTTATATTTTTTCAAGTAAAAACCCCCCATCAATTAAACAAAACATTTTAGTCCGTGTCAGTCTTGTATAAACAAAGTCATTAACATAATTCAACAGAGTCCCTTGGGTTTGATACTCGGACTTACATCAACTATACTACATTGATCGGTACACTGCCGGATGTGTGGTTTAGGTTTAGATTGAGTCTAAGTTTATAAATTTAAAACTTAGAGTGTCTAGTTTAAGGTTACTTTTAAAGTTTTTCTTTTTGTATTTTATTTGTAAAAAAAATGTGTTTTTCGTGTCGGACATGTAGTAACTGGAAGGGTTAAGTACCGGTAGTTGATAACTCATGTCTAGGCTGGCATTCGTACAAATCCAAATAAAAGGACCAGTTGCCTACCTGGGGACTATCAACGAGAGTACCGATACCTATTAGGCCAAAGCATGTCTAAAGTTTAATTTTGATTCATTTTTATTTAACCATTTTTACAAGTTTTTAACACATACCACTTCCTGCACATCAACATCCACAAGCATGAGTATGGCCGCGCGCACATCCACTTCTAGTTACCTGAAATACATGTGAGTTTTGAAAAAAAAACGTCAACATAATGTTGGTGTGAATTCATGCAGTTTTTGTATTTCACGTTTGTATACTTTGTATGAAAACATAGTTGGTATCTTGTAAAAAGAATCCAGTATTCTTGTGTACGCCACGTACTCATGCAAAATCAAGTATTCATGTATAAATCAAGTATTCTTGTGGTATGATATAAATAAAGTATTCTTGTATGTATTGTAACATATGTGCTTATAATCATTGTGAACAGTACAATTATCAATAAAACAATGTTATTTAATCCCAATGTTTGTTTGGTTATGTTTTACATTTTTCATGTTTTGACTTTTACTCAATTCCAAACTCTACATCGCTTTCTGGAGAGTTATACGCAAACTGATGCGTAAACGTAATCAGTTTAATGCGAAAAATACTCCGGAACATCAACATATACTTAACATACCTTAAATAACCTTTATATAACTTAGAAATAAGTTTTGAAGGCTTTGGTGTGGCAAAAACAAGTTAATTCGCTTACAGGGACTAAACTTGACAAACTGCGAAAGTATGCCAATTTGAATAGTAACGAACATTCCGGAACATGACCATAAGTTAAACACACCTTAAATATCCTTTACATAGCTTATAAATAGGCTTTGAGGGGTTCGGTGTGCTAAAATAAACTTTTGGGTCATTCAGGGACTAAAAGCGTCAAAAAGTGCACAAGTTTGCACTTTCGCGCATAACTTACGTTCTGAACACATCCGGACATCCAAAAATTTATGTAAGCACTAAAACATTTTATTTTAGTGTTTGGCATAAGAAAAATCCATTCGTCACGCCATTTGGATCATTTTTCGCGCTTATGCGCATTCCGTCGTAATTAACCGAGCAACGTAACCGTACGGCTAAACGAACCGACACCCGAGATATTTTTGAACACATTTTAAGTTCCCTATACTTTAACTTCATTTTAGATTTTGAAATGGGGTTAACGGGGCTTAAACGTGTCAAAAAAAACGCATCGAAAACCAAGTTTTGAGGTTGCAGGGACTGAAACTGTAAATCTGCCAAACTAGGTCCGTAAGTAGGGGCCAGATGCAGCAAAACATTTTTTTTCAGCTGTTAACAGCCCTTAACACTCTCCAAAGGCCAAGTGTCAAGTGTCAAACTCTTATGGTGGATGGCAAATGAGTTACCACAACTTTCCAATAAGTGTACGGCTTAGATCGTGCCCCCTTTTCCAAGAAATGATCCTAACGGTGAACCAAAAACTATAAATACCCACCTCCACCCTTCACTTTTCCTCACTAGAATCTGATCTAATGTGCTCTAAGTTGAAACCTTTGTTTCATACCTGAGCTATTTTGATCTAGACTAGCATTCGGGGACCCTTCGTAAGTATTCTTTCGTTCTTTTATTGCTTTTCGAGTCTGAAAGTCAAACTTTGTTTGACTTTCTGTGTTGACCAGTTTATGGTCAATGCGAAGTTCGTTTGAACTTCGCAACGTGATTGTAAGGTTATAGTCCCTTGTGACTATGCCTAATGATTACCACGTTGTCTAGGGTCGTAAGGGTAAGCGATCTAATAAATCGCTTATACCTTCGAACCTGACCCATTTGGTCGATCATTAGGATCCGACCAAACACATTAGGTGACCATAGTATATAGGGAATAACCTTCCGAGGTTATACCTTATGGTCGCTTCGTTTAAGTAGTTGTATGATAGGTAGTTTATATGCCTTAGGTAAATTACCAAAATACCCCTTTGATGCCAAAGTTCATTTTAAACATATGTACCATAACTTTTGACATCTAAACTGATTTGACAACCATATTAGACATGTTAAGGCATATATTACTTATCATAGGACTAGTTAAGCGGTCCGAACGCGTTTCACGCGAACGACGCGTTAAAGTAGCATAAGCTACCTAAACGGCTCGTAATGGGTCACAAACACTTAGGTTAAGTTTCGTTTTAGTATGTGGGCTTTGTTAAACCATATTACACGAGTCTCCATACTCGTTTGGTTTACGAACCTTCATTCTATCCGATCCTCCGATAATAGGTCCGGTTTATTGACATAGTTACCTATATTAGGTGCCGTTTGATTCCGTGATCTCTAGCATTGCTTGGTGGTTATCTTAGGACTTCTGAGCAATCTCAAGTGAGTACATAGACCCCTCTTTTACTATTTTCCAAACATTTTGGGGTGAAACACATGTGCCTACTTGTTACTTTCATGCTTTCCATGTTTTCATATCATATGCCTGCTATGTTCGTTAGTACATTATAGTACATGATTTCATTACATTTCATGCTATGTATGCCCATTGTGTGCGTACTTAGTACATCGTTTTACATTACATTTCATGCTATGTATGTCCATTGTGTGCATACTTAGTACATTATTTTACATTACATTTCATGCTATGTATGTCCATTGTGTGCATACTTAGTACATTGTTTCACATTATATTTCATGCTATGTATGCCCATTGTGTGCATACTTAGTACAGTTGTTTTCATCACATGTTTACATTTTGGTATGACATTTGGGTTGTTTACAATGGAACAATACATTCATTAACATTAGCTACGCCGTTCGTTAGTAGGTAGTGGTACCATAGGAATTGACAACTCCCGTTCCTGAAATCCTGGGTTTGTTTGGATTGGAAGGAATGACCGAATTCGATATACATAACTTAGATAAACCTTTAATTTGTTTAAGGGTTTATCGCCACAGTCTCAAGGCTTGGATGTATGCATTTTCACAATACCGCATAGATGTTTATATCAGTATAGCATGCAATTGTTACACAAAACATAACTTTGATTTAAACCATGTTTTACTTCAATACCTTGTTTTTGTGCATTTTACATATGGTTTAGTTGATATATTTCACATACCATACATGACATTTTAGGGTACACATTACATGATTTACATTAGACATAAACATTTTGACATTGATATACAAAATTCATGATTTACATTGAACACAGACATTTGATATGGTTTACACAATAACATTTTGACATTTGATTATACATAAACAAATTTACATTGGTGGTTTGGTTTGAGTAAGTGATTTAAGTAACGAGGCATGTGTAATATGATACAAGCATGGTGGATACGCCGCTGGTACTTCCTATATATAAGTGTTTATATGGTATTACATATCGTAGCGTTATTTAAATCATTTCAATTTATGACACATGACATGTTATACAAATAACATACTTTTTACAAGACACTGTTTACAAACAACTTATCTTACACAAACTCATTTTCACATGGTTATTCATTTAACCTTACATTTATTTATACATATCATCTGAACTTATTGTTTTTCAAACGATTTACAAAACAAAACAAATTACAAGGTTCACGACTAAACATTTTCTTAAACACAAGTCTTGAATTATATTTTTACAAAACCTATGTATCTCACAGGCATTTTTATGCTGACGTACCTATTTTCACATGTGTTTTCAGGAGCTTTTCCATAGGATGATGATCGTGACACTAGGGCGGACCTGTGCCTTAGAGACTTAAAATGAAGATAGACTTTGTTTAATTATGTTATAAACTCTTTATTTCCTGTTTAAAACGATGTAACTCTTGTGTTGATAAATAAAATACAACTTTGTATGCCATGGTTATGAAACAATTAATTCTGTTACAACACTCCCCGACGTTTTCCGCCACGTTTTGTATGATATACGTGGTCGGGGTGTGACAGAAGAGTTGGTATCAGAGCCAATGGTTATAGGGAATTAGGTTATTAGTAATTCTTTGACCTAGACTATAACTTTTCTAGGACCCTAACACAAGTTATCTTGTGTTTAGATCTTAAAACATGCACATCACCTATCCTTAGGTGATTATCAAAACAAGAACCCAATTTTCCGAAAGGATTTTTGAAAAACAATCTTCTGTTTTTGAATGATTTATTACAAGGTTTTGAACCCTCTATTGTAAGGTTTTGAACCCTCTGTTATATGGTTTTGAACCCCTTTGAGTTTTCAAAATCTCGTCAAGGTTTTGGGTTTTAAATAATGTGAACACGTGCAAACTGGAAGGGTGAATGCCTGTATTCTGGGTTTTCTGTCTAGGCAAGCACTTCGTATATATCTCATCAGACGCGAGACCAGTTGTGCTTACCTGGGAATTCTTGGGATGAGTGTTCACTTATAGGCGAGCATGTCTTCGCGATACATTATTTTTGATCCATTTACTTTGATTAGTCACTGTGTGTCGTTTGTTTGCTTGGTAATGCGGACAAATGACCACCATTTTTTCTTTTGTTAATTTTGTTTCATCTCATTCTTTTCACCCAAACATCTCACTCGTTCCTTTCATGTTTTTCCTCTTTTAGAATGCCTCCTTGACGCGAAATCCAGATAGCGACTGCCGAACTGGCAGAAATCATTGCGCAGCAGATGGCTGCTCAATTCCCAAACCTCTTTGCTCAATGGAACCAAGCCAACAACAACAACAATGCTCCATGCAAATACAAGGATTTTAACTCGGCTAAACCACTCAAGTTTAGTGGTTCTGAAGGAGCGACTGGGCTTCTTCAATGGTTCGAGAGCATTGAGAATACTTTCCGTCATGTTCAGTGTCCGGATAATCGCAAGGTCGAGTTTTCTTCGAGCGTGTTTCAGAAGAGGGCTCTTACATGGTGGAATGGGGTAATGAGAGACCGTGGTGCAGAAGTTGCTCTAGCACAGACATGGGCGAAACTTAGAGCTCTTATGATGAGGGAGTTTTGTCCTCATCATGAACAACGAGCGTTGGATAAGGAGTTTGATGACTTGAAACAAGATAGTGGCGAGCACAGGGCATATACTGATAGGTTTGAGGAGTTGAGTCTGCTTTGCCCGACTATGGTTACCCCACTCGACAAGGCTATCGAAAGGTACATCGACGGCCTACCTGACTCAGTGCAAGACATCATTACTGATAGTAACCCTGCCACACTCCGTCAGGCGATCGAGTTATCAGCGACATTGACTGAGTCGCAGATTCGGAAGAATAAATTACACAGGAAGGGTGACAAGGGCAAGAAACAGTCGTCTGACAAGGAAGATAGCAAGAAAGGTCAAAACAAGAATAGAAAGGATTCTGGTTCATCGAAAAGGGCAAGGAAGCGTAAGGCTTCCCAAAACTATGCGGTCACTGCCCAAGCTAACAAGGCAGCTCCCAACCAACCCGCACAGCCTCCAGCGAAGAAGCCCTATTCAGGGAATGCACCTTTGTGCAATAGATGCAATAGTCACCATCAGCCGCAATATCAGTTCCGTTTCTGTACTAACTATGGGAAGTCAGGTCATCTTGCCGATGTTTGTCGGTTTGCTCAGAATCGCGCAGTTCAGAACCCGGCTCAACAAGTTGCTCAGCCCCTTGCTCAGCAACAGGGTCAAGCTGCACGACCACACTACCCACCAGGTGCTTGCTATAACTGTGGGGATCTGACCCATTACAGAAACCGGTGCCCAAGGCTGGCTAACCAAAATCAGAATGCAAACCAGAATCAGGCTCAGGCTCGAGGGCGAGCTTTTAACTTGAACGCCCAAGAGGCGCAGGCGGACGATAATGTGGTGAACGGTACGTTCTTTATTAATAATCAGCCTGCATCTGTTCTTTTTGATACGGGTGCCGATAAGAGTTTTGTGTCATTATCTTTTGAGCCAATACTTCGCGTGTCTAGAACGAAACTAGGTAAACCTTTGACTGTAGAGGTTGCTAGTGGTGAACCCATTATTCTTGATTCTGTTCTTCACAACTGCCAGTTAAACCTTAACGACCATCTTTTTCCTATTGACCTCACGCCTATGCAACTTGGAAGCTTCGACGTCATTGTGGGTATGGATTGGTTAGCCAAGCATCACGTAGAGGTGGTTTGTTTCGAGAAGATCGTTCGTGTGCCACTTCCGACAGGCGAGATCCTACAGGTTCATGGTGAGAAACCTGCCGGTGGTCTCAGGCTCATGTCTTGTTTTAAAGCTCGGAAATATCTGCGGAAGAACTATGTGGCCTTCTTAGCACATGTTACAACAGATAAAGGCAAGGGTAAGTCTATTTCAGATATTCCTGTCGTTCGGGATTATTCTGAAGTATTCCCTGAAGATTTACCTGGTCTACCTCCAGCACGCCAAGTCGAGTTCCGTATTGATCTCGTACCTGGTGCGAATCCCATTGCCAGAGCTCCATATCGTCTTGCACCGTCTGAGATGCAAGAGTTGTCTAAACAGCTTCAGGAGCTCTCTGACAAAGGTTTTATCCGTCCTAGCTTTTCACCCTGAGGTGCTCCCGTTCTTTTTGTCAAGAAGAAGGATGGATCTTTTAGGATGTGTATCGATTATCGTGAGCTTAACAAGCTTACCATCAAGAATCGATATCCCCTACCGCGCATAGACGACCTCTTTGATCAGTTACAGGGTGCTTCTTATTTTTTGAAGATTGATCTACGTTCCGGATATCATCAACTTCGGGTGCATGAAGAAGATATTCCCAAGACAGCGTTCCGTACTCGTTATGGGCATTATGAGTTCACAGTCATGCCATTCGGTTTGACTAATGCTCCTGCTGTTTTCATGGACTTAATGAATAGGGTCTGCAAACCTTATTTGGATCAGTTCGTCATTGTTTTTATTGACGACATCTTGATTTATTCTAAGACGCGAGCTGATCACGAGCAACATCTTCGTCTTACTCAAAAACTCCTAAAGAAAGAGCAACTTTTCGCCAAATTCTCCAAGTGTGAATTCTGGCTTAAAGAGGTTCAATTCTTAGGACATATTATAAACGAACAAGGTATTCATGTAGATCCCTCCAAGATCAGTGCGATTAAGGATTGGGATACGCCTACTACTCCTACTGAAGTTCATTCTTTTCTTGGTCTAGCGGGTTATTACCGCCGCTTCATAGAAAACTTCTCGAAGATTGCAGTTCCTCTAACTGCTCTAACTCAGAAGAACAAACCCTTTGATTGGGGATTCAAACAAGAGGAAGCTTTTCAAAACTTGAAGCAGAAACTTTGTGACACGCCTGTTCTAACTTTACCTGAGGGCAATGATGATTTCGTCGTTTATTGCGATGCATCTAAACTGGGTCTTGGCTGTGTTCTAATGCAAAGGAACAAAGTCATAGCATATGCATCAAGGCAGTTGAAGATACATGAGAAGAACTACACCACTCATGATCTTGAGTTGGGTGCAGTTGTTTTCGCTCTAAAGATCTGGAGACACTATTTGTACGGTACAAAATGTGTGGTTTTCACGGACCACAAAAGTCTTCAGCATATCTTCAACCAGAAAGAACTCAACATGAGGCAACGACGTTGGGTTGAGCTACTAAACGACTATGACTGTGAAATTCGCTACCATCCTGGTAAGGCGAATGTCGTAGCCGATGCATTGAGTCGTAAGGAACGTACTAAGCTTCATTGTGTACGTGTTCAATCTATTATTCAAGCTCGATCCGATATCCAAGCACGCATTTCTCAGGCTCAACAATCTTGTGTTTCACAAGGTTTGATGGATAAGGAATTTCCCTATCACATAACACCTGCTCTTGAACTGAAGGACAATGGATCATATTACTTCATGGACCGTTTGTAGGTCCCAAGCCAGGATGATCTTCGTACCTTGCTTATGGATGAAGCCCATAAGTCTCGTTATTCTATTCATCCGGGCTCAGATAAGATGTATAAGGATCTTCGTATTCACTATTGGTGGCCTGGTATGAAGAAAGACATTGCCTTATACGTATCAAAATGCCTTACTTGTCTTAAGGTTAAGGCTGAACATCAACGTCCTTCGGGTTTATTGGTGCAACCAGAGATCCGAGTTTGGAAATGGGAAAACATTACTATGGATCTCATTACTAAACTTCCGTGCACAAAGAAAGGTCATGATGCCATCTGGGTAGTCGTTGATCGTCTTACTAAGTCAACGCATTTCTTGCCAATCCGTGAGGATTTTTCTGCTGACAAACTTGCTAAAATCTATGTGGATGAAATTGTAGCTCGACATGGTGTTCCTTTGAACATCATTTCTGACAGAGATGCTCGTTTCACTTCTCATTTTTGGAGAACTATGCAATCTGCTATGGGGACCCAACTTAATCTGAGCATAGCTTATCATCCGCAAACAGATGGTCAATCTGAGAGAACAATCCAGACTCTGGAGGATATGCTTAGAGCTTGTGTGATCGATTTTGGTGGTAGTTGGGATTCACATCTTTAGTTGATTGAATTCTCCTACAACAACAGTTATCACACCAGCATCAAAATGGCTCCTTTCGAGGCTCTCTATGGTCAAAAATGTCGTTCACTAGTCTGCTGGAATGAGATCGGCGAGGCTCAACTTACTGGACCAGCCCTCATTTTAGAGACAACTGACAAGATTAAGAAAGTACGTGATAACCTTCAGACAGCTAGAAGCCGTCAAAAGAGTTACGCGGACCCAAAACGCAAGCCCTTGGAATTTCAAGTCGGTGATCGAGTATTACTTAAGGTCTCACCTTGGAAAGGTGTGATCAGATTTGGAAAGAAAGGAAAACTTGCACCTAGATACGTTGGACCATTCAAGATCGTCGAAAGAATCAAAAAGGTAGCCTACAGACTTGAGTTACCTCCTGAACTTGGAAATGTTCATCCAACTTTTCACGTGTCCAATCTCAAGAGGTGTTTAGCTGATGAGAACCTCCACATACCACTTGACGAAATTCGTGTTGGTAAAACACTGAAATTTGTTGAGAAACCTGTGGAAATCATGGAAAATGAAGTCAAGTGGCTCAAACGCAAGCACATTCCTTTGGTCAAAGTTCGTTGGGAAGCTAAACGTGGACCCGAGTTAACTTGGGAATGCTAAGATCAAATGAAGGCGAAATATCCGCATCTTTTCCCACGAGTTTCCTCTAAATAAATTTCGGGACGAAATTTCCACAAGTAGGGGAAACTGTAACATCTGTGCTTATAATCATTGTGAACAGTACAATTATCAATAAAACAATGTTATTTAATCCCAATGTTTGTTTGGTTATGTTTTACATTTTTCATGTTTTGACTTTTACTCAATTCCAAACTCTACATCGCTTTCTGGAGAGTTATACGCAAACTAATGCGTAAACGTAATCAGTTTAATACGAAAAATACTCCGGAACATCAACATATACTTAACATACCTTAAATAACCTTTATATAACTTAGAAATAAGTTTTGAAGGCTTTGGTGTGGCAAAAACAAGTTAATTCGCTTACAGGGACTAAATTTGACAAACTGCGAAAGTATGCCAATTTGAACAGTAACGAACATTCCCGAACATGACCATAAGTTAAACACACCTTAAATATCCTTTACATAGCTTATAAATAGGCTTTGAGGGGTTCGGTGTGCTAAAATAATCTTTTGGGTCATTCAGGGACTAAAAGCGTCAAAAAGTGCACAAGTTTGCACTTTCGCGCATAACTTACTTTCTGAACACATCCGGACATCCAAAAATTTATGTAAGCACTAAAACATTTAATTTTAGTGTTTCGCATAAGAAAAATCCATTCGTCACGCCATTTGGATCATTTTTCGCGCTTATGCGCATTCCGTCGTAATTAACCGAGCAACGTAACCGTACGGCTAAACGAACCGATACCCGAGATATTTTTGAACACATTTTAAGTTCCCTATACTTTAACTTCATTTTAGAGCTTTGAAATGGGGTTAACGGGGCTTAAACGTGTCAAAAAAACGCATCGAAAACCAAGTTTTGAGGTTGCAGGGACTGAAACTGTAAATCTGCCAAACTAGGTCCGTAAGTAGGGGCCAGATGCAGCAAAACGTTTGTTTGACTTTCTGCGTTGACCAGTTTATGGTCAATGCGAAGTTCGTTTGAACTTCGCAACGTGATTGTAATCACGATGGTTATAGTCCCTTGTGACTATGCCTAATGATTACCACGTTGTCTAGGGTCGTAAGGGTAAGCGATCTAATAAATCGCTTATACCTTCGAACCCGACCCATTTGGTCGATCATTAGGATCTGACCAAACACATTAGGTGACCATAGTATATAGGGAATAACCTTCCGAGGTTATACCTTATGGTCGCTTTGTTTAAGTAGTTGTATGATAGGTAGTTTATATGCCTTAGGTAAATTACCAAAATACCCCTTTGATGCCAAAATTCATTTTAAACATATGTAACATAACTTTTGACATCTAAACTGATTTGACAACCATATTAGACATGTTAAGGCATATATTACTTGTCATAGGACTAGTTAAGCGGTCCGAACGCGTTTCACGCGAACGACGCGTTAAAGTAGCATAAGCTACCTAAACGGCTCGTAATGGGTCACAAACACTTAGGTTAAGTTTCGTTTTAGTATGTGGGCTTTGTTAAACCATATTACACGAGTCTCCATACTCGTTTGGTTTACGAACCCTCATTCTATCCGATCCTCCGATAATAGGTCCGGTTTATTGACATAGTTACCTATATTAGGTGCCGTTTGATTCCGTGATCTCTAGCATTGCTTGGTGGTTATCTTAGGACTTCTGAGCAATCTCAAGTGAGTACATAGACCCCTCTTTTACTGTTTTCCAAACATTTTGGGGTGAAACACATGTGCCTACTTGTTACTTTCATGCTTTCCATGTTTTCATATCATATGCCTGCTATGTTCGTTAGTACATTATAGTACATGATTTCATTACATTTCATGCTATGTATGCCCATTGTGTGCGTACTTAGTACATCGTTTTACATTACATTTCATGCTATGTATGTCCATTGTGTGCATACTTAGTACATTGTTTTACATTACATTTCATGCTATGTATGTCCATTGTGTGCATACTTAGTACATTGTTTCACATTACATTTCATGCTATGTATGCCCATTGTGTGCATACTTAGTACAGTTGTTTTCATCACATGTTTACATTTTGGTATGACATTTGGGTTGTTTACAATGGAACAATACATTCATTAACATTAGCTACGCCGTTCGTTAGTAGGTAGTGGTACCATAGGAATTGACAACTCCCGTTCCTGAAATCCTGGGTTTGTTTGGATTGGAAGGAATGACCGAATTCGATATACATAACTTAGATAAACCTTTAATTTGTTTAAGGGTTTATCGCCACAGTCTCAAGGCTTGGATGTATGCATTTTCACAATACCGCATAGATGTTTATATCAGTATAACATGCAATTGTTACACAAAACATAACTTTGATTTAAACCATGTTTTACTTCAATACCTTGTTTTTGTGCATTTTACATATGGTTTAGTTGATATATTTCACATACCATACATGACATTTTAGGGTACACATTACATGATTTACATTAGACATAAACATTTTGACATTGATATACAAAATTCATGATTTACATTGAACACAGACATTTGATATGGTTTACACAATAACATTTTGACATTTGATTATACATAAACAAATTTACATTGGTGGTTTGGTTTGAGTAAGTGATTTAAGTAACGAGGCATGTGTAATATGATACAAGCATGGTGGATACGCCGCTGGTACTTCCTATATATAAGTGTTTGTATGGTATTACATATCGTAGCGTTATTTAAATCATTTCAATTTATGACACATGACATGTTATACAAATAACATACTTTTTACAAGACACTGTTTACAAACAACTTATCTTACACAAACTCATTTTCACATGGTTATTCATTTAACCTTACATTTATTTATACATATCATCTGAACTTATTGTTTTTCAAACGATTTACAAAACAAAACAAATTACAAGGTTCACGACTAAACATTTTCTTAAACACAAGTCATGAATCATATTTTTACAAAACCTATGTATCTCACAGGCATTTTTATGCTGACGTACCTATTTTCACATGTGTTTTCAGGAGCTTTTCCATAGGATGATGATCGTGACACTAGGGCGGACCTATGCCTTAGAGACTTAAAATGAAGATAGACTTTGTTTAATTATGTTATAAACTCTTTATTTCCTGTTTAAAACGATGTAACACTTGTGTTGATAAATAAAATACAACTTTGTATGCCATGGTTATGAAACAATTAATTATGTTACAACACTCCCCGACGTTTTCCGCCATGTTTTGTATGATATACGTGGTCGGGGTGTGACATGTATCTGGGTTGTTAATGGGTTGCAAGGCCATTAACATGTGACACGACATAGGAAGTCACCAAACCATAGGCATTTTTCTAGTTGGCATATTCTGAGACACAAAAGCACTGCTTGGTACTCGTTCTCACCTAGAGTGTGGCTACCCGACACCCGTTAGATCTAACCTTTTGTTCTGCGGTCTAGGTGTATTGTTGATTAATGGTGCTTATGGTACCCTATTCGTGACACGATTTATCGTATCATTTCTCAAAACGCATCATACTTGGTACTCGTTCTCACCAAGAGTGCATCTTATTTTTGTATCATACCATTTATAAACATTGTAACATTTGTACATGTATTTCACCCCCAAAGTTATAAAACTGAAAACAGTTAAAAGAAAAGGGGGAGCATGAACTCACAAATTTGCGTTCCTTGCATCGTAAACCTCACCGGATTTGCTTAATTAACGTCGTGACCTATACGTGTTTTCTTAACGTTAGTCACTAGACTTGTATCGCACAAGTACAAGTCACTATCTTTTATGTATATATTCTTGTGTTAAAAATATTTTATATTTTTAACTAAGTGTCTTACTTATATTATTTTCTCAAAAAAAAAAAATATAAGCTTTTTGTATTTTGCACCCGAATTATGTATCTTGTATGTTGTATGTGTATTTTTGTTTTTTCACTTCTCATGAGTAATTAGTGTATTTTCAAATCCTAATATACTATCATGTATAGTACATACTACATACACTTAGCACAAAGTTTGGTGACCAATAAATACATATATTTTCCTCAAAAATATACATACTTAATATAAATTTTTAAATCTTGAAGAAATCATCATTTCTTATCACCAAAAATTAGGAAAACCTTGGTAATATTTTCTAGACACATTTTTAGGGAATAAGTTTCTCGAAACTTATATATATTTTCTAAGTGTCAAAATTAAAATTTATAAAAATTTTGACAGAGTTTCCCCTAAAAATGGAGGTTTCCCATGTTTTCAAAACATGTGTTTATTTTCTTTTAAAATCATCATCCATTAATTTCATCAACAATCATCAACAATATACATCAATTTCTCTATTTCATGAACTTGATAATTTATAAAAATGTGTAGTAACTTACTAGTGTATTTAGTAAGTCTTGTTACCCTTTAAAGTGTGATTGCTTCTTTAAAAACTTCATTTTTAAAGGATATGATTCTTTACAACTTATGTTCATGTTTTCTAAAAATATTACTTCTTGTGTTTTTCTTGTTACACATGTGTATCTTTACTTTATTAACCACCAAAAATAAGGTTTATTTGTTTAAGAACCAAGATTAAGTAAAATTTGTATTTTTAACTTGGTTCTTTTGAAAAACCACTCATGGATATTTAGATCTACAAGATTATAACTCATTTTGATCTTTATTTTACAAGAAAATATTTATTTATTCAAGTTCATAGTTTATGTGTGGATGTTTCCATCATCCTACACATCTCTAATCTTCACATCTTGCTAGATCATGTTTTTAATCATGATCTAGCAAGTCCATTTGATGATCCATAACATTTCTACTAACAAATAACATTCAACAAGCATCATAACACAAGAATAACATGATTTCATCGTCATTTTAACACTACTTCATCACAAGGTTAGTTCATGTTCAAGACTTGCTTATGTTTTTAGTGTTTCTTGTGATTTCATCATTCTTTTAGCTATTAACCATCAAAGACATGAAGAGGATGAAGATCTAAGAAACTTACCACTAGCACAAGGCTAGGGGAGTTCAAGAGGGTAAATGAAGTGGATAAAAGCAAATGAAGAAGGTCCTTCAAGATCCGCTTGCACCGAGCTTCGTTAGTGACCTTCTTACACCTTAATATCACCTTAGAATGGATGGATATGGATTGAAAATGAAAGTGTGGGTGTGTGTGGTTGAAGCCGTAGCCAAAGGAAGGAGGAAGGAGGAAGGGAGGGTGTGTTGAATGTTGAAGGTGATGGGTATGGTGTGAAGGTCTAGTGGGTTATAAAGGAAGTTTCCAACAAGTCTTGAACCTTTGGTCCATATGTCTTCAATATACTTAACATGATCTTATTTTTAAATCATAGAAAATCAAGTGGGGTGTCCCACTAGTCCAAATCCGGTTAGGGGGGGGGGGGGTGGCTTAGTTGTGTTGCAATTCCAAGTTACTTAATCTAGTTACATGTTAAGTATTAGATTTAGGTGTTTAAGTAAGTTAAGTAATATATAGTGTGTTAGGGTGTTCGGGGGACCCTAACTAGCTTAGAAAAATAAAAACAATGCTTCTAGCATTATTTTGGTGTTCCGGGTAATGTCCGGTTGTTCGGTTAGATACCGATTCGTTAAAGTGCTAAATTACACCTTTTAGTGTCTTTTAAGTATCTTTTTGTAACACTTTCGATTCCTGACACTTAGGGAAATATTCTGGATAATAAAACATAAATTACGCATGATATTCATGTGTTAAAAGCTGATTTATTGCTGATTTGTGTAAAATTCTGCACTTAAAGTGCGTTTCGGGTGCTTTTTAGTGCTTATTTTAGCTTCCGAAATGTCTATATGTAAACCCTTGTATGTACTCTTGGGTTTTAATGTATTCTTGTCGTTGGACCTACACCTAGGCCTCAATTCTAATGTCTGACTGCTTTCTGCAGTTCTGTTGACACATTATGTCTTACCGGTGAGTTTACTAGTATTTTTGACGCAACGCTCTCGTTTATGCATAAAGCAATATTTTGTAGTATAAAACGTGCATGAATTCACTTGTTTAGCATGTAATCAGTCAATGTTGACATTTAAGCACATAATTGCAGTCATTAACTAATAATTAAAGTGTACGAAAATTACCGGTTTGGTGCCAGTTGTCACAGTCTCCCCCCGTTAAAAGAATTTCGTCCCGAAATTCAGGCTGAATTAACTCTCGCAGGAGTCTTCTTGAATAGGTGGGGATACTTTTCTTTGAACTGGTCTTCACATTCCCACGTGTACTCGGGTCCGTGCTTAGAGTTCCAACGTACTGTGACAAGTTTAACAGTGCTCCTCCTGGTCTTGTTGACTTTCCAGTCTGTAACCTCAACGGGTTGTTCTGTAAATCGGAGGGCGTCATCAATATGCACTTCATCCGCAGGGATGGTCACGTTTTCTTGTGTTGGACTCTTCTTGAGGTTGGATACATGAAACGTATCATGTACTCCATTTAGTTCTTCCGGTAACTCCAATTTGTATGCCACGGTACCAATTCTTTCTAGAATCTTGAATGGTCCGATATATCGGGGATTCAGCTTCCCACGTTTTACGAATCTGAATACGCCCTTCCAAGGTGAGACCTTTAACAACACTTTGTCTCCCACCTCGAATTCTAATGGTTTTCATCTTCGATCAGCGTAGCTCTTTTGTCGATCTCGAGCCGCCTTAATGCGCTCTCGGATATGCATAATCTTGTCGGTTGTCACTTGTACAAGTTTAGGACCAACCATTCATTTGTCTCCAGCGTCTGCCCAACATAAGGGCGATCGGCACTTGCGGCCATACAGAGCTTCGAACGGTGCGGCCTTTATGCTCGTATGATAACTGTTATTGTAGGAAAACTCAACCAAAGGTAGGTGAGTATCCCAGCTGCCGCCTAGATCCATGACACATGCGCGAAGCATATCTTCTAACGTTTGTATAGTCCGTTTGCTCTGGCCGTCTGTTTGTGGATGGAATGTCGTGCTTAAATCTAGCTGAGATCCAAAGGCTTCCTGAAAGGATTGCCAGATTCTTGAGATAAAGCGTCCATCTCGGTCTGAAATGATGGAGATAGGCACTCCATGACGTGCCACAATTTCCCTTAATATCTCTGCAAGCTTTCCAGTGCTATCCTTCTCTCGGATCGGTAGGAAATGAACAGATTTCGTTAATAGATCAATTATTACCCATATCATATCGTGCCCCCTCGGGGTCCTGGGTAGTTTTGTTATGAAGTCCATCGAGATTTGCTCCCATTTCTACATGGGTATCTCTGGTTGTCGTAACAGGCCGGACGGTTTCTGATATTCAGCCTTAACCTTAGCACAGGTTAGGCATTTTCCATCATAGACAACAACGTCTCTCTTGAGTCTCGGCCACCAATAATATTCTTTCAAGTCTTGATACATTTTGTCCGATCCTGGATGGATCGAGTATCTCGATTTATGCGCTTCATCAAGAATGACTTCTCGAATTCCGCCATAGAGTGGAAACCAGATACGCTTCTTAAAGTACAAGGCTCCCTCTTCATTTGGCACCATATATTTCAACATACCTCGTAGGTATTCAACTTTACGGTTTTCCATCTTAAGGGCTTCTTGTTGTGTATCACGAATGCGTGCAGTGAGGTTCGTTTGTATAGTCATTTCCAATGCTCGAACCCTTAGGGTCTTAACCCTTTCTTTTCGACTTAGTGCGTCTGCTACAACGTTTACCTTTCCAGGATGGTACTTAATCTCACAGTCATAATCGTTCAGCAGCTCGACCCAACGTCGCCGTCGCATGTTTAGTTCTTTCTGATCAATATGTGCTGCAGGCTTTTGTGATCTGTGAAGATTGTACATCGAGTACCATATAGATAGTGTCGCCAGATCTTCAAGGCGAATTCCACTGCGCCTAGCTCCAGGTTGTGAGTAGTATAGTTTCTTTCATGCACCTTCAATTGTCTTGAAGCATAAGCGATGACTTTCTGGCGTTGCATGAGCACGCAACCCAAACCTTGTCGTGAGACGTCGCAGTATACCACGAAGTCTTCAGTGCCTTCGGGTAATGATAGTATTGGTGCATCGCATAGCTTGTTTTTAAGTAGCTGGAAGGCTTCTTCCTGTTTGTTACCCCAGTCGTACTTCTTGTCCTTCTGTGTAAGGGTAGTTAACGGTGGAGCTATCTTTGAGAAATTCTCGATGAATCGCCGATAATAGCCTGCTAAGCCCAAAAATTGTCGAACTTCAGCTGGGGTTTTGGGGGCTTCCCAATTCTTTATTGCTTCTATTTTGGACGGGTCTACATGAATGCCCTTCTCATTCACCACGTGACCAAGAAATTGTACTTCGCGAATCCAGAATTCGCATTTCGAGAACTTTGCATAAAGCTTCTCTTTCTTCAGTAGTTCTAGAATAGTTCTGAAATGTTGCTCATGTTCTTCTTTCGTTTGCGAGTAAATCAGGATATCATCGATAAACACAATCACGAATTTATCGAGATATGGTTTGCATACGCGGTTCATCAAATCCATAAATACCGCTGGCGCGTTTCTCAGTCCGAATGGCATCACAAGAAACTCGTAGTGCCCATAACGTGTTCGGAATGGGGTCTTTGGTACGCTTTCTTCTTGTATTGTTAGCTGATGGTATCCAGATCGAAGGTCGATCTTGGAATAGTAGCTTGATCCTTGTAACTGGTCAAATAAGTCATCAATCCTCGGTAACGGATAACGATTCTTGATAGTGAGCTTGTTCAGTTCTCTGTAATCGATACACATCCGCAGAGTTCCATCCTTTTTCTTCACGAACAATACTGGAGCTCCCAAGGCGAGAAGCTTGGCCTTATGAATCCATAACACGACTCCTTGAAATAGATGTGCCCTTTGTCTTTGACGAGGAATGCCTGAAAGCCTTCGACTTTTTGAAGGAGAAACTTGTAAGTGCACCCATTCTTATCTCACCCAATTGGAGCTTACCCTTTGAGCTCATGTGCGATGCTAGTGATTATGCTGTAGGAGCAGTTTTGGGTCAAAGAATCGAAAAGCACTTTCATCCGATCTACTACGCCAGCAAAACTCTTAATGATGCACAAGAAAACTATACCACCACTGAAAAGGAAATTTTCGCCGTAGTGTTCGCATTCGAAAAATTTCGTTCATATCTCGTTTTATCCAAAACCATCGTTTTCACCGACCATGCAGCCATGCGTTATCTTTTCAAAAAGAAAGACGCAAAACCCCGTCTCATACGGTGGATTCTCTTACTCTCTGAATTCGACATAGAAATCAAGGACAAGAAAGGGGCAGAAAACACTGCCGTAGATCACTTATCACGATTGGAGGATCCTGAAAGAGAGGAGATTCGCGAAGAAGCAATTGGAGATAAATTTCCTCACGAGCATATAGATTTCATTGCAGCTGAAAAAGAAGGTATGCCATGGTTCACAGACTTGGCAAATTACTTAGCAAAAGGGGTGGTGTTGAAGGGTATGACCACCCAACAAAAGAAGAAGTTCTTTCGAGATGCGAGGAGGTACATTTGGGATGACCCCTATCTTTTCAGGATAGGAGGAGACATAATTTTGAGAAGATGTGTGAGTAAGGAAGAAGGTTTAGAGATTCTTAGGCACATACATGAAGGTTTAACAGGAGGTCACCACGGTCCACACACTACTGCACAAAAAGTCTTTGATTGTGGTTTTTATTGGCCTTCGGTAGTGAAGGATGCGGTAGAGTTTGTGAAGACATGTGATCATTGCCAACGTACTAGCAATATCTCATCCAAGGATGAGATGCCCCAAAACCCAATTCAAATTGTTGAAATCTTCAATGTTTGGGGCATTGACTTCATGGGACCATTCTCTTCATCTAGAGGAAATCGGTACATACTTGTGGCGATAGACTACGTTTCAAAGTGGGTGGAAGCACAAGCTCTTCCTACAAATGATGCCCGAGTAGTGGTTAAATTCCTCAAGAAACTCTTCACTCGATTCGGTACTCCTCGTGCTCTTATAAGTGACCGTGGCACTCATTTCTGCAACGCCATCATGGAAAAGGCGTTGGCTCGCTACGGTGTCACTCATCGTTTTTCCACCGCCTACCATCCCCAAACTAGTGGGCAAGTCGAGAATGTGAATCGTGGAGTGAAACGAATCCTAGAAAAAACTGTTGGAAATAGTAGGAAGGATTGGTCAGATATACTTGACGATGCATTGTGGGCATTTCGAACCGCCTACAAAACACCTTTGGGAACCACACCATTCATGATTGTCTATGGCAAAGCTTGCCATCTTCCCGTTGAGTTAGAGCACCTAGCACTTTGGGCTCTCAAAACTGTTAATCTTGACTTAACGGAGGCCGCCAAGAAACGATACTTCCAAATCCATGAATTGGAGGCCTTGAGGGACGCCGCCTATGAACGATCTTGGAATATCAAGGAAAAGACAAAGGCGTTGCACGACAGGAAGCTCAAGAGGTTGAAGGAATTCAAAACCGGCGATAAAGTGCTTTTATACAATTCAAGATTGAAGTTGTTCACCGGAAAGTTGAAATCAAAGTGGACGGGACCATACATAGTGAACAAGGTTTTTCAATACGGAACAATTGAGTTGTTTGATGAAGCAAATGGAGGTACATGGAAAGTTAATGGTCATAGGTTAAAACATTACTTTGGAGGGCCAATCGATTCGACAGAGACAGAGGTAACTCCGCTCGAAGTTCCATCGTCCACCATCATTTAGGATCTTGAGTGAAAACTCAAGATTAGAGTAGATAGTTGGTTTTATGTATGTTTTAAGTCACTGTTTATATGTTTAATTTAGTAGTTTTTGAGTCATTTTTATTTTCCAGTACTGCTTTGGTTTTTGCTTGTTTTTGTTTATGCAGGTTTGAATCACACCACCCGTACTCAATCTCCATTCGGGTGATTTCTACAAAGAAGTACTAGTCACTGTCAGAGCCGATCGCGACCGAAATGCTATACGATCGAGCTGGATTGGACAAAAGTTTGGAACTTATACATCATATAACCAGCTAAGTCCTTTCCAACTTATCCTTTGTCTTTTATTTCTTATTTATTTTAATTTTTGAGTCAGTTTCCATTCTACATTGAGGGCAATGTAGAGTTTAAGTGTGGGGATGGGAAACTATCGTTTAAGTCTTAGTTTGGTGTGTAAAAAAAATAAAAAAAAATTAATTAAAAAATTAGAAAAAAAATGTGTAATTATTGTTTTATTTTGTGCATATTTGACTTATTTTTATCTAATAATTGTACATTTGAGAAAATTTAAAGTGTTTTTCATAAATAGAAATTTATCTAATTACTCATAAATTTGCATCTAAAATACACACCCAATTTTAGTGAGTTTTGAGCCTTTCTAAAGCATTTATCATATGTTTAAGACTTCATTTGATTGAGTGTGCCGCATAATAGTATACATTTCAGAACTTGTCTTGAATATACTTGTTGAAATCATTAACTATAAAAATTATATAAAGAGAATAGAGGCAATAGGATACAACCATGTGTTTACCCTTTCTTGTGAAAACTTGAAAACCAAAAATATTATCCACTAGTAAACCATGTTGAGCCTTGTTCTGTTCATTTGTTTTAACCCATTTGTGTGAATTCCGGTTTAGTATAATTTTCCTTTCATAGGAATTTAGTTTGGTCTTCTACCGGCAGACCTTAAAAGAACTGGAGATGCATTCATTGGATTTAAATTTACTTTGTTGTCTACAATTCGCGAAACCAAGATTACCTACGGAGCTTAGAGAGAAAATATTTCACTTAGGTAAAGAAGCTAGAAAAAAGTGGCGACAACAAGAACAAACGCCACCATTTTGTGGGACATCCAAAAGTGCTATGAAAAGAAGAGCAAAACGATATGACAAATGTATGGGATGTGGAAACTGGTCTCACACAGGAAGATGTAGAAAAAGTCAAACTGAATCCCGATATGAATACACACTTCTAATAAGGGTGGGGGTTATTAGGCTCGATGCCGAACGGTCCATTAGAGTTGGAAGTAATGTTCACTACAGGATTATGGAAGATTTGATTCACATCTTGGATAAAACCGGTCTTGATGATCTGACCTTAAAGGATTCACTTGGTTTGTGAGTGTGTGATTAAAAAAAAAGTGTAAGGGATCACAGTAAATAGCCATATAATCCTACCTTTAAACCCTAGCCACGTTACAACCCCATAATAAAAGTCCTCTTGATTTATATATGTTAATTGGTAAAGATGAGATTTCATTACAAGCCTATGATAATGTTACTATATGGCCCGGCTTTTGAGGGATCACAGAAAAATTACTAGTGCAACATTCACTAGTTTACACCAGTGAGCCGAGGGAAGCAAATCAAAGATGCAAGTAAGTGAGTAACTTATGATAAAACTCCATTTTTTTTTTGAAAAATCACATTTGTTTTCTCATCTCTATCATTATTAGCTAATTTTAAATCATTTATGTACATTAATTTTTATGTGTGTTATCCATTTTAAGTTAACCGCTTGAATATCAGTTTGTACAGTTGTTTAAGATTTGCTTAGGGACAAGTAAATGTTTAAGTGTGGGGATATTTGATGTGTGGAAAAATACACACATTTATCCAGTGTGAAATGTATAATTATTGTATGGTTTTATTTGTTTTTTTAGTACTTTATTATGATATTTTGTGTTTTGTCAGATCCTGGTGCAAATGAAGCGAAAACGATGAATTCTACGAAAGAAACGGAAGAAAACGAACAATGCGAAAGAACACGGAAAAGCGTGACAGAAATTGCCTGAGGGGACCCCTTATGGACCGTAAGAGATAACACCTTACGTTAGGTTGTTTAGTCTATCAGAAAACTAAACAACCTAATGTTGAACCATAAAATGAATTAAATTCGCGTCAGAAACAGTCAGAATTTCATCATGATATATCCGGAGCTAGAAAATGAGTTACGAGAGCCATAATATATGTTTTTGGGGTAGCTCGACGAGAGGAATCCAAATATGAGGTTAAAATCGAGTGACTAGAGCTTGGGCAACCGTTTCTGGAAGGAATTTAAGTGGTGACGTGATTTTGATTTAAAAAACACTTTTGGCCTAACTTTGAATTATTAAATGCACTATAGACTTTAGTGGTGAATTATTTAATGCACTATAGACTTTAGTGGTGAATTATTTAAAGCAAAATGGCAAGGATTTGAAGCCTATAAAAGGCCATGGAAGTCTACAACAAATTCAGACACTAATTTACACAAGTTTGCAACATTCATGCACATGTTCTCAATTCACTAAGAGTTGATACAATTCAGCCATGGAGTGATCTTGGAAGAGTTAAGAAGCAAGTTGTGGTGAATTCTTGAAGGCGGGAATCAACGGGAGAAGCTCGGGAATGATCAATATTGAAGACTTAAGGGTTATACTCTCTTATTTCAATTCTTGTTTCCTTTTGTTTCCATACTTTACCATGAATTCTGTTTTTAAGTTTGATGTTTTAATTTGCATAATAATGATTGTCGGTTAATCACCTTATACTACTTAGGTTGTGATGAACACTTGTTAAAAATGTAATTTTTACCGGTTATTGTGTGATTATGGATTGTTCTTATTAAGTAATTGATTTAAGAAACTAGTTTGGTGTTTATGCATATTTTAACTTGGTTAATATTTCGATCATATATTTCACATAAATTCCGGTGAATGTCTTTTCATAAAAAGAATTAATGTTGATTTTCAAATCTTAGCGGGTTTGGGTAATCTTATGGTAAAATGGCGAATAAACCATAGAAATAATGATCAAGAATTAATCCGGTTTTAATGTTCTACTATTTTTAGCGCCGAAAAGTATAAAAATATTAATAGCTCTGGTTTAGTGTGTTACTAGGATTGTGTTTTGAAAGAAACCCGGTTTTAGTTTAATTATCACTAACTTGTCTATTAAACCAAATTAAGTTCCTTAAATTGCTTTAGACTTACAACCGAAAGGAAGTTAGTCTTTCCAAGCACTTTTCTAGAACACTAGATAACCGACAGGAAGTCTAGATTAACCGGTAATAAAAATAAATCTTTAGAGTTACATAGATATCTTCCCGAGAAGGATTGGGAAACCTATTTGTTTTCTCTTAGGATTTAATATTTAAAGATCCCGGTTTCATATCACATAATTATCCGGTAAAAGTATGTTAATAACAAGTGGGATTCCAACCTAAGTAGTCTTTCATAAATCATTGAAATTCATCGTTTGCTTTAAATTGTGCTTTGCTTATCTTGTTTAATTAGTTTATTTTAATAAATTGCAAATTTATATTTTTCAAGTAAAAACCCCCCATCAATTAAACAAAACATTTTAGTCCGTGTCAGTCTTGTATAAACAAAGTCATTAACATAATTCAACAGAGTCCCTTGGGTTCGATACTCAGAGTTACATCAACTATACTACACTGATCGGTACACTGCCGGATGTGTGGTTTAGGTTTAGATAGAGTCTAAGTTTATAAATTTAAAACTTAGAGTGTCTAGTTTAAGGTTACTTTTAAAGTTTGTCTTTTTGTATTTTATTTGTAAAAAAAATGTGTTTTTCGTGTCGGACATGTAGTAACTGGAAGGGTTAAGTACCGGTAGTTGATAACTCCTGTCTAGGCTAGCATTCGTACAAATCCAAATAAAAGGACCAGTTGCCTACCTGGGGACTATCAACGAGAGTACCGATACCTATTAGGCCAAAGCATGTCTAAAGTTTAATTTTGAGTCATTTTTATTTAACCATTTTTACAAGTTTTTACCGCATACCACTTCCTGCACATCAACATCCACAAGCATGAGTAAGGCCGCGCGCACATCCACTTCTAGTTACCTGAAATACATGTGAGTTTTGAGAAAAAAACGTCAACATAATGTCGGTGTGAATTCATGCAGTTTTTGTATTTCACGTTTGTATACTTTGTATGAAAACATAGTTGGTATCTTGTAAAAAGAATCCAGTATTCTTGGGTACACCACGTACTCATGCAAAATCAAGTATTCATGTATAAATCAAGTATTCTTGTGGTATGATATAAATAAAGTATTCTTGTATGTATCAGGGTTATTAATGGGTTGCAAGGCCATTAACATGTGAGACGACATATGAAGTCACCAAACCATAGGCATTTTTCTAGTTGGCATATTCTGAGACACAAAAGCACTGCTTGGTACTCGTTCTCACCAAGAGTGTGGCTGCCCGACACCCGTTAGATCTAACCTTTTGTTCTGCGGTCTAGGTATATTGTTGATTAATGGTGCTTATGGTACCCTATTCGTGACACGATTTCTCGTATCATTTCTCAAAACGCATCATACTTGGTACTCGTTCTCACCAAGAGTACTTCTTATATTCTAGTATTCTCAAAACGCGTCATACTTGGTACTCGTTCTCACCAAGAGTGCTTCTTATTTTTGTATCATACCATTTATAAAGATTGTAACATTTGTACATGTATTTCACCCCCGAAGTTATAAAACTGAAAACAGTTAAAAGAAAAGGGGGAGCATGAACTCACAAATTTGCGTTCCTTGCGTCGTAAACCTCACCGGATTTGCTTAATTAACGTCGTGACCTATACGTGTTTTCTTAACGTTAGTCACTAGACTTGTATCGCACAAGTACAAGTCACTATCTTTTATGTATATATTCTTGTGTTAAAAATATTTTATATTTTTAACTAAGTGTCTTACTTATATTATTTTCTCAAAAAAAAAATATAAGCTTTTTGTATTTTGCACCCGAATTATGTATCTTGTATGTTGTATGTGTATTTTTGTGTTTTCACTTCTCATGAGTAATTGGTGTATTTTCAAATCCTAATACACTATCACGTATAGTACATACTACATACACTTAGCACAAAGTTTGGTGACCAATAAATACATATATTTTCCTCAAAAATATACATACTTAATATAAATTTTTAAATCTTGAAGAAATCATCATTTCTTATCACCAAAAATTAGGGAAACCTTGGTAATATTTTCTAGACATATTTTTAGGGAATAAGTTTCTCGAAACTTATATATATTTTCTAAGTGTCAAAATTTATAAAAATTTTGACAGAGTTTCCCCTAAAAATGGAGGTTTCCCATGTTTTCAAAACATGTGTTTATTTTCTTTTAAAATCATCATCCATCAATTTCATCAACAATCATCAACAATATACATCAATTTCTCTATTTCATGAACTTGATAATTTATAAAAATGTGTAGTAACTTACTAGTGTATTTAGTAAGTCTTGTTACCCTTTAAAGTGTGATTGTTTCTTTAAAAACTTCATTTTTAAAGAATATGATTCTTTACAACTTATGTTCATGTTTTCTAAAAATATTACTTCTTGTGTTTTTCTTGTTACACATGTGTATCTTTACTTTATTAACCACCAAAAATAAGGTATATTTGTTTAAGAACCAAGATTAAGTAAAATTTGTATTTTTAACTTGGTTCTTTTGAAAAACCACTCATGGATATTTAGATCTACAAGATTATAACTCATTTTGATCTTTATTTTACAAGAAAACATTTATTTATTCAAGTTCATAGTTTATGTGTGGATGTTTCCATCATCCTACACATCTCTAATCTTCACATCTTGCTAGATCATGTTTTTAATCATGATCTAGCAAGTCCATTTAATGATCCATAACATTTCTACTAACAAATAACATTCAACAAGCATCATAACACAAGAATAACATGATTTCATCATCATTTTAACACTACTTCATCACAAGGTTAGTTCATGTTCAAGACTTGCTTATGTTTTTAGTGTTTCTTGTGATTTCATCATTCTTTTAGCTATTAACCATCAAAGACATGAAGAGGATGAAGATCTAAGAAACTTACCACTAGCACAAGGGTAGGAGAGTTCAAGAGGGTAAATTGTGACAACCCTCAAATTTACATGTAACTGTACAATCTATTATTGCTAATTAAAGTACTTGACGACTGAGCTGAATCATTTAACTGCTCTCTGATTTCTGTGTTATGCTTACATGTATTTGTTAACGTACTAATGGTATACAGAAAAGTTACTAAATAGTCCGGTATGCCTTCCTGAGTGTTAAAAATTAAAGACGTTGCAAAAATATATATGTAGGACACTTTACGGATTAATTAAGCACTTTAATGGAACAGTGTCAAACCGAACAACCGGATTTTACCCGAAACATGAAAATATTGCCAGACACATTGTTCTTATTTTTCTGAGCTAGTTAGGGTCCCCGAACACCCTAACACCCTATATATTACATAACACACATTAAGCTCTAACTTAACCTTAGATTTCCATCTAGAACACTAAGTTAGTTGAAATCCAACTAGACCCCCCCTCAACCATACGGTTATATGGGGACTCCCCACAAGATTTCTTTGATTATTATATTGGATGGTGTTTAGTACGAAGGAAGCATAAGGCACATTGGGTAATTGAATGTTGGAAGAGTGATTATTTAACCACTAGATCTCCATCCATTTTATCATTCACACCACAACTCCATCTTCACTCTCTCCCTCCATAGAAGCTCGGCCGAACACCCCTCTTGTTCATCCACCATTTTCGTTTCAACTTCAAGCAATCCGAGTGTACTTCTAGGTGCTACAAGGCGTTCAACGAAGCTCGGAGTTCTCGGAAGGGAATGGACCTTCTTCGTTTGCTATTAACCACCACTTTTCTACACTCGAACTCCCCTAGCCTTGAGCTAGTGGTAAGAACTTAGATCCGTTCATTCTTTCTGTTATTTAAGTGGTTAATAGATGTTTGATAATGAAAATCCATGAACACTAAAGAACCATGAACAAAGTCTTGCATATAAACTAACTTGTAATGAAATATTGATGAAACATGATGAAGTGATGATAAACTGAAGTTGTCTTGATTATGTTACTGATTTACTTGCTGATCTACTTGTAATATTGATGTTTGATGTTGTTGTGATTGTGACACCTGTGTCACTGCGACCATCAAACAAATACCAAACCAATGAAATATTGTATTTCATACTTTGTACTTGTATAAATATGTGTATCTTTTGCACATATCAAGTCTTGTTCGATTTCAAGCTCTAAATCGCTTTCTGGAAGGTTATACGCGCACTGATGCGTAGATATAACCAGTTTAATGCAACGAACACTCCGGAATAGTGAAATAGGCTTAACATACCTTAAATAACCTTTACATAACTTAGATATAAGTTTTGGAAGGTTTGGTGTGGTGAAATTAAAGTTTATTCGCTTACAGGGACTAAATTTGACAAACTGCGAAAGTATGCCAATTTGAACTGTAACAGACATTCCGGAGCATGACCATAAGTTAAACTTACCATAAATACCTTTCACATAGCTTAGAAATAGGCTTTGAGGTGTTCGGTATGCTAAAATAAACTTTTGGGTCATTCAGGGACTAAAAGTGTCAAAAAGTGCACAAGTTTGCACTTTTGCGCATAACTCACGTTCTGAATACATCCGGACATCCAAAAATTTATGTAAGCATGACTATATTATGCTTTAGTGTTTGGCTTGCCAAAAATCCATTCGTCACGTCATTTGGATCGTTTTTCGCGCTTATGCGCATTCCGTCGTAATTAAGCGAACATCGCGTTCGTACGACCAAACGAGCCAACACCCGGCATATTTTTGAGCATGTTTCATCTCCATAATGTTTAGGCATCATTTTAGGGCCTTAAAGTTGGATTTACGGGCCTTAGAAGTGCCGGAAATGGGCTTAAACACGTGCAGGGACTGAAACTGTCATTATTCAAAACTTTTGCTGATCTGTGCAGGCCAGGCGGCCCGCCTACACATCTGGTAATCCCCACGCGGGCCGCGTCCGACCTTCAGACAGAGGTTAAATGTTTCTAACAGCAGATTGCAGCTGTTTGATCCACCACCACACATTCTCATTTGTCTAGTCAGCTGATAAGGATCAACTTTTAGCCACCATAAGGTTCCGACACTTGTACGGTTGCGATTAAGGCACGATATTCGACAAACGATCTTAACGGTTCTCCGAATACTATAAATACCCCATCACCCCAACTTCAAAAACCACTAGAATCTGATCTAAGTGACTCTAAGTTGGAACCATTGTTTCATACCTGAGTTATTAAGATCTAGATTAGCATTCGGGGACCCTTCGTAAGTATTCTTTCGTTCTTTTATTGCTTTTCGAGTCTTTCGAGTCTGAAAGTCAAACTTTGTGCAACGTGAGTGTGCATTGACCAGTTTATGGTCAATGCGAAGTTCGTTTGAACTTCGCAACGTGAGTGTAATCACGTTGGTTATAGTCCCTTGGGACTATGCCTACTGATTACCACGTTGTCTAGGGTCGTAGGGTAAGCGATCTGATAAATCGCTTATACCTCGAACCCGACCCATTTGGTCGATCATTAGGATACGACCAAATACATTAGGTGACCACAGTAGGTAGGGAATAACCTTCCGAGGTTATACCCTATGGTCACATCGTTTAAGTAGTTGTATGATAGGTAGTTTATATGCCTTAGGTAAATTACCAGAATATCCTTTTCATGTATAATTGGTAATTAAGCATATGTAACCTAAACTTTTGTCACATAACTGATTATGTAACATGTTTAGGCATATAACACTTGTCATAGGGCTAGTTAGGCGGTCCGAACGCGTTTCACGCGCACGACGCGTTAAAGTAGCATAAGCTTCCTAAACGGGTCATAATGGGTCGTAAACACTTAGGTTAGGTTTCATTTAGTATGTAGGATTTGTTAAACCATATGACACGAGTCTCTATACTCGTTTGGTTTACGAACCCTCATTCTATCAGATCTTCCGATTTAGGTCTGGTTTATTAACATAGTTACCTAAATTAAGGTGCCGTTTGATATCCGCGATCTCTAGCATTGTTTGGTTGTTACTCAAGGACTACTGAGCAATCTCAAGTGAGTACATAGACCCCTCTTTTACTGTTTTCCAAACTGTTTTGGGGTGAAACACATGTGCCTACTTGTTACTTTCATGCTTTCCTGTTTTCACATCATATACCTGCTATGTTCGTTAGTACATTATAGTACATGATTTTATTACATCTTATGCTAGGTATGCCCATTGTGTGCATTACTTAGTACATCGTTTTACATACATTACATGCTACGTATGTCTATTGTTGCATACTTAGTACAGGTTATATGCTACGTATGTCTATTGTTGTATACGTAGTACAGGTCACATGCTACGTATGTCTATTGTTGTATACGTAGTACATGTTATATGCTACGTATGTCTATTGTTGTATACGTAGTACAGGTCACATGCTATGTATGTTTATTGTTGTATACGTAGTACAGGTCACATGCTACGTATGTCTATTGTTGTATACGTAGTACAGGTCACATGCTACGTATGTCTATTGTTGCATACTTAGTACAGGTCACATGCTATGTATGTCTATTGTCGTGTACTTAGTACATTTGTTATTCATCACAGGCTTACATTTTGGATACATATTACATGATTTACATGAACATTTTACATCTTGATGGTTTGGTTTGATTAAGTGATTAAGTAACGATGTGTGTGTAATATGATACAAGCATGGTGGATACGCCGCTGGTACTTCCTATATATAAGTGTTTGTATGGTATTACATATATCGTAGCGTTATTTGAATCATTTCAGTTTGATACATATAACATTTTATACAAATAACATACTTTTCACAATACACTGTTTTACAAATAACTTATCTTATACAAACTCAGTTTACAATGGTTATTCATTTAACCATACATTATTCACTTATTTATACATATCAACTGAACTCATTGTTTTTCAAATGATTTACAAGACAAAGCAAATTACAAGGTTCATGACTAAACCTTTTCTCAAACATAAGTCATGAAACCTATTTTCACAAAACCTATGTATCTCACAGGCATTTTTATGCTGACGTACCTATTTTCACATGTGTTTTTCAGGAGCTATTGCATAAGATGATCAAGATACACATAGGCAGACTTGGGCTTTAGTGACAATAAAAGATGCAAGACTAGTTAATTATGTTGTATTTCCTTGTTTGTTAAGACATTGTAACACTTCTAATCAATAAAACGAAACTTTAATTGCCATGGATTTGGAACATTAATTCTGTTACAACACTCCCCGACGTTTCCGCCACGTTTTGTATGTTCTACGTGGTCGGGGTGTGACAGAAAAGATGGTATCAGAGCCAATGGTTTTAGGGAATTAGGTTATTAGTAATGCTTTGACCTAGTCTATAACCTGCTTAGGACCCTAACGCGAGTTTACTTGCGTTTAGTCATAAAACAATACCGTCACCTATCCTTAGGCGACGACCACAACAAGAACATAAATTTCAAAACCGCTTTGAAAACTAATCATATGTTCTAGGATGATTTATTACAAGGTTTTGAACCCTCTATTGTAAGGTTTTGAACCCTCTGTTATATGGTTTTGAACCCCTTTGAATTTTCAAAATCTCGTCAAGGTTTTGGGTTTTAAATAATGTGAACACGTGCAAACTGGAAGGGTGAATGCCTGTATTCTGGGATTTTTGTCTAGGCAAGCACTTCGTATACATCTCATCAGACGCGAGACCAGTTGTGCTTACCTGGGAATTCTTGGGATGAGTGTTCACTTATAGGCGAGCATGTCTTCGCGATACATTATTTTTGATCTATTTACTTTGATTAATCATCGAGGTCGTTTGTTGCTTTGTAGTAACAAACAAATGACCACTATCCTTGCTTTCATCAGATTTGTTTCATCTCATTCTTTTCGTCTAATTCTCTCACTCGTTTCCTTTCATGTTTTTCCTCTTTTAGAATGCCTCCTCGACGCGAGAATCAGATAGAAGACTGCCGAACTGGCAGAAATCATCGCGCAGCAAATGGCTGCTGCCTTCCCAAATCTTTATGCTCAAATGATGCAAGCCATCAACAACAACAATGCTCCCTGCAACTTCAAGAGTTTCAACTCGGCTAAACCGCTCAAGTTTAGTGGTTCTGAGGGAGCAACTGAGCTTCTTCAATGGTTCGAGAGCATTGAGAATACGTTCCGTCACGTTCAATGTCCTGAAAATCGCAAGGTCGAGTTTTCTTCGAGCGTGTTTCAGAAGAGGGCTCTTACGTGGTGGAACGGGATTATGAGAGACCGGGGTGCTGAAATTGCACTAGCACAGACTTGGGCCGAGCTTAGAGCTCTTATGATGAGGGAGTTCTGTCCTCGTCATGAACTGGAGCTTTGGAGAGGGAGTTTGATGATTTGAAGCAAGACAGTGGTGAACATCGAGCCTATACTGATCGTTTTGAAGAATTGAGCCTGTTGTGTCCTGCTATGGTTACTCCTGTGGATAAGGCGATCGAGAAATATACTGATGGTCTTCCTGACCTAGTTCAGGATATTGTTACTGGCAGCAACCCTACTACTGTCAGACAAGCCATTGAATTGTCTGCTACTCTAACTGAATCCCACATCAGAAAGAAAAAGCTTTTTCGAAAAGGCGACCCAAGACCATCCGACAAGACTGCTCAAGTGGAACCAAAGGAAGAACATGCTGAGGTGTCCAAGAATAAGAAGCGTAAGGCTTCGCAGAATTTTGCGATTGCTGCTCAACCTAACCAAAACACCCGCAACCAACCAGCGCAGCCTCCTGCAAGGAAACCTTATGCCGGTACTGCACCGATATGCGACAAATGTAATGCACACCACTTAGCTCACCTACAGTGTCGTTTGTGTGCATCATGTGGGCGACTCGGTCACCTGGAAAATGCTTGTCGTTTTACCCCGAACCAAGCGAGTCCAAACCAATCTCGGGTGAATGCTGCTCAAGCTCGTCTTCCACGAGGTCCTTGCTTCAATTGTGGCGAGATGAGCCATTTCCGAAGAAATTGCCCAAAGATTGCTAATGCTAATCCAGCGCAGGGATGAGCATCGGACCAACTAGAAGACAATGTTGTTTGGAAATAATCAAGCCTTATGTATTATTTTCTTTTGTTGTCAAGGTCCATGAAACGGTTGTTGTTGTTTATAAATAAATCTTTTTATTTTGCATTGCAATGTACAAATAAGATGGCATGTATAAACAACGCATTCCCTACAATATCGAAAATCAAGGAACCGTATTCCTTGAAGAACAGACTACCTCGTAATTTCTTTCATTTTATTATCTCTTGCGTTTTCCACGGAAATCCAAAGTACCCGTTTCTCCCAAGGAAACGAAGTACAAGGCGAAAGTTACAACTCTATACGAATACCCAAAGTACCACTATAAATTCTTAATAGGGTACCTACGGGTATTTCCGTATATTCAAAAATTATTGTACCTTAATTCGAATATTGCGTTTTCTTGAAAACGAAATCGAATTTTTGGAAGATCTTTCTATCTTCATAGTTAGATTCTTGTTAATGTTTAAAGTGCCGAATGAAATCCATGAAATGGATTCCTAGTGTGCTTTAAATGCATGTACATAATTAACAAAACAAAACTTACAAATTAAAGATCTAGATAAACAATTTTGTGGTTATGTGACTATGTGTTTATGCATTTTTGTGTTTTTGTATACTCTGGATATTCATTATCCAAGTCCTCATAGAATCTTTCTTACCTCCATATGAAGGATTCGTAGTAGGATATTCAAAAAGGTACTATCTTAAATCCTTAATGGACTTCTACTTTGTAGTTAAGTTCCTTGGATTATAAAGTACTATTCCAAAGTTTAAGGACAACATGTGTTGATAAAGTTAAATACATCCTACGTCGATGTAGTTAAATTTTCCCCATAGGTAGTTTAGTTAAAGAGATCCTACGTCGATCTAAGGGGCTGTTTGGCAAGCCTCTTAATGATTCATTAAGAGGTGGACCTCTTATTCGGACAGAGGTGTATGTGTTTGGTTGTGCCTCTTAATGGCAAAGCTCTTAATGATTCAGTGCTGAATCATTCAGCATTTAGAACATGCTGAATGAAAATTGTTACCCCAAGTCTGAACCATTCTCCCTCCCTCACGTCCACCACCACCGCCTCCCTCCCTCACATCCACCACCACCGCCTCCCTCACGACGTCGCACGACGTCCACGTCCACCACCACCGCCTCCCTCCCTTACGTCCACCACCACCGTCTCCCTCCCTCCCGCCCACCACCACCGCCTCCCTCCCTCACGACGCAGCACGACATCCACCACCGACGCCGCGCCTTTACTGCACGACCACCAGGTATGTTCCTCTTCTTCTTGTTCCTAATTTGTTCATAATTTGTTTGTTTCAGTTTAGGTTTAATTTAGGTTTAATTTGTTTCAATTTAGGTTTAATTTGTTTCAATTTAGGTTTAATTTAGGTTTAATTTGTTTCAATTTAGGTTTATTTTGTTTCAATTTAGGTTTAATTTAGGTTCGAGATATTGATTGAAATTTGGAGCTGTGAATTTGCCGTTAATTTAGGTTTCTGTTCAGATGTCCAACCAAACGGCATTTACCGGTTCAGCACTTACTGGTTCAGAGCCTCTTATTCATTCAGGCCTCTTACTGGTTCAGCACTTAACCATTCAGATGTTGCCAAACAGCCCCTAAGTTAAATAGATTGGTCCGACAATCTAGTTAAATACATCCTACGTCGATGTAGTTAAATATTCCCTGTAGGTAATTTAGTTAAATACATCCTACGTCGATGTTAAATACATCCTACGTCGATGTAGTTAAATATTCCCTGTAGGTAATTTAGTTAAATACATCCTACGTCGATGTAGTTAAATATTCCCTGTAGGTAATTTAGTTAAAGAGATCCTACGTCGATCTAAGTTAAATAGATTGGTCCGACAATCTAGTTAAATACATCCTACGTCGATGTAATTAAATATTCCCCCGTAGGTAGTTAGTTAAAGAGATCCTACGTCGATCTAAGTTAAATAGATTGGTCCGACAATCTAGTTAAATACATCCTACGTCGATGTAGTTAAATATTCCCCGTAGGTAGTTAGTTAAAGAGATCCTACGTCGATCCAAGTTAAATAGATTGGTTCGACAATCTAGTTAAATATATCATGTGTTTATGTAGTTAAATAGGCCCTCGGGTGGTCTAAATCAAGAGATTGTTATGAAATGAACTGTGCAGACTGTGCAAGGAACTACGTAATTATGGAGGCCTACATAATTATGGAATTCAGTGCATAGAAACCACAGGAAGTTTTGTCATGTGTTAAGACCAACAGTGGCAAGAATAATGATACGGGAGAAGTCTTTGACTTCGACCAATGTCATTTATTCTCACACTCCCCAATTCTGATCTAAATCACACACACAGTTTCCTATGATAAGTCTTCATAAGAAACGTTCTTCTGTCCGTAGTTCAAAACTCCATGTTTTGTTACTACAAGGACTTCACTTTGAGGGTTGACATCTTTGCTAAGAATCCTAACATGGCCCAGAGTTTTACTTAAGGGCTCAATGGATTTGTCTGAAGGCAAAACCGTCACAGCTGTCTCCACAAGTTTCCTCTAAAACTAAATTTCGGGACGAAATTTCCTAAAGTAGGGGAGACTGTGACACCTGTGTCACTGCGACCATCAAACAAATACCAAACCAATGAAATATTGTATTTCATACTTTGGACTTGTATAAATATGTGTATCTTTTGCACATATCAAGT
This sequence comes from Helianthus tuberosus, assembly GCA_030545235.1. Classification (NCBI taxonomy): domain Eukaryota; kingdom Viridiplantae; phylum Streptophyta; class Magnoliopsida; order Asterales; family Asteraceae; genus Helianthus; species Helianthus tuberosus. Next base: position 84,077,074 of record CM060389.1, read on the forward strand.
CTTGTTCGATTTCAAGCTCTAAATCGCTTTCTGGAAGGTTATACGCGCACTGATGCGTAGATATAACCAGTTTAATGCAACGAACACTCCGGAATAGTGAAATAGGCTTAACATACCTTAAATAACCTTTACATAACTTAGATATAAGTTTTGGAAGGTTTGGTGTGGTGAAATTAAAGTTTATTCGCTTACAGGGACTAAATTTGACAAACTGCGAAAGTATGCCAATTTGAACTGTAACAGACATTCCGGAGCATGACTATAAGTTAAACTTACCATAAATACCTTTCACATAGCTTAGAAATAGGCTTTGAGGTGTTCGGTATGCTAAAATAAACTTTTGGGTCATTCAGGGACTAAAAGTGTCAAAAAGTGCACAAGTTTGCACTTTTGCGCATAACTCACATTCTGAATACATCCGGACATCCAAAAATTTATGTAAGCATGACTATATTATGCTTTAGTGTTTGGCTTGCCAAAAATCCATCCGTCACGTCATTTGGATCATTTTTCGCGCTTATGCGCATTCCGTCGTAATTAAGCGAACATCGCGTTCGTACGACCAAACGAGCCAACACCCGGCATATTTTTGAGCATGCTTCATGTCCACAATGTTTAGGCATCATTTTAGGGCCTTAAAGTTGGCTTTACGGGCCTTAGAAGTGCCGGAAATGGGCTTAAACACGTGCAGGGACTGAAACTGTCATTATTCAAAACTTTTGCTGATATGTGCAGGCCAGGCGGCCCGCCTACACATCTGGTAATCCCCACGCGGGCCGCGTCCGACCTTCTGACCAGGTTAAATGTTTCTAACAGCAGATTGCAGCTGTTTGATCCACCACCACACATTCTCATTTGTCTAGTCAGCTGATAAGGATCAACTTTTAGCCACCATAAGGTTCCGACACTTGTACGGTTGCGATTAAGGCACGATATTCGACAAACGATCTTAACGGTTCTCCGAATACTATAAATACCCCATCACCCCAACTTCAAAAACCACTAGAATCTGATCTAAGTGACTCTAAGTTGGAACCATTGTTTCATACCTGAGTTATTAAGATCTAGATTAGCATTCGGGGACCCTTCGTAAGTATTCTTTCTTTCTTTTATTGCTTTTCGAGTCTTTCGAGTCTGAAAGTCAAACTTTGTTTGACTTTCTGCATTGACCAGTTTATGGTCAATGCGAAGTTCGTTTGAACTTCGCAACGTGAGTGTAATCACGTTGGTTATAGTCCCTTGGGACTATGCCTACTGATTACCACGTTGTCAAGGGTCGTAGGGTAAGCGATCTGATAAATCGCTTATACCTCGAACCCGACCCATTTGGTCGATCATTAGGATCCTACCAAATACATTAGGTGACCATAGTAGGTAGGGAATAACCTTCCGAGGTTATACCCTATGGTCACATCGTTTAAGTAGTTGTATGATAGGTAGTTTATATGCCTTAGGTAAATTACCAGAATACCCTTTTCATGTATAATTGGTAATTAAGCATATGTAACCTAAACTTTTGTCACATAACTGATTATGTAACATGTTTAGGCATATAACACTTGTCATAGGGCTAGTTAGGCGGTCTGAACGCGTTTCACGCACACGACGCGTTAAAGTAGCATAAGCTTCCTAAACGGGTCGTAATGGGTCGTAAACACTTAGGTTAGGTTTCATTTAGTATGTAGGATTTGTTAAACCATATGACACGAGTCTCTATACTCGTTTGGTTTACGAACCCTCATTCTATCAGATCTTCCGATTTAGGTCCGGTTTATTAACATAGTTACCTAAATTAAGGTGCCGTTTGATATCCGCGATCTCTAGCATTGTTTGGTTGTTACTCAAGGACTACTGAGCAATCTCAAGTGAGTACATAGACCCCTCTTTTACTGTTTTCCAAACTGTTTTGGGGTGAAACACATGTGCCTACTTGTTACTTTCATGCTTTCCTGTTTTCACATCATATACCTGCTATGTTCGTTAGTACATTATAGTACATGATTTTATTACATCTTATGCTAGGTATGCCCATTGTGTGCATTACTTAGTACATCGTTTTACATACATTACATGCTACGTATGTCTATTGTTGCATACTTAGTACAGGTTATATGCTACGTATGTCTATTGTTGTATACGTAGTACAGGTCACATGCTACGTATGTCTATTGTTGTATACGTAGTACAGGTTATATGCTACGTATGTCTATTGTTGTATACGTAGTACAGGTCACATGCTACGTATGTCTATTGTTGTATACGTAGTACAGGTCACATGCTACGTATGTCTATTGTTGTATACGTAGTACAGGTCACATGCTACGTATGTCTATTGTTGCATACTTAGTACAGGTCACATGCTATGTATGTCTATTGTCGTGTACTTAGTACATTTGTTATTCATCACAGGCTTACATTTTGGATACATATTACATGATTTACATGAACATTTTACATCTTGATGGTTTGGTTTGATTAAGTGATTAAGTAACGATGCGTGTGTAATATGATACAAGCATGGTGGATACGCCGCTGGTACTTCCTATATATAAGTGTTTGTATGGTATTACATATATCGTAGCGTTATTTGAATCATTTCAGTTTGATACATATAACATTTTATACAAATAACATACTTTTCACAATACATTGTTTTACAAACAACTTATCTTATACAAACTCAGTTTACAATGGTTATTCATTTAACCATACATTATTCACTTATTTATACATATCAACTGAACTCATTGTTTTTCAAATGATTTACAAGACAAAGCAAATTACAAGGTTCATGACTAAACCTTTTCTCAAACATAAGTCATGAAACCTATTTTCACAAAACCTATGTATCTCACAGGCATTTTTATGCTGACGTACCTATTTTCACATGTGTTTTTCAGGAGCTGTTGCATAAGATGATCAAGATACACATAGGCAGACTTGGGCTTTAGTGACAATAAAAGATGCAAGACTAGTTAATTATGTTGTATTTCCTTGTTTGTTAAGACATTGTAACACTTCTAATCAATAAAACGAAACTTTAATTGCCATGGATTTGGAACATTAATTCTGTTACAACACTCCCCGACGTTTCCGCCACGTTTTGTATGTTCTACGTGGTCGGGGTGTGACAGAAAAGATGGTATCAGAGCCAATGGTTATAGGGAATTAGGTTATTAGTAATGTGACAACTGACACTTTTCGGTAACTTTCTTACACTTAAAGTACTCATTTTAGCTACATTTTTATGCATTTCGAACACTCGAACTGCGTATTACATAATATACATCTTAGAATACTTATGGAATATTCAATTATGATGCACATGATTCATTTTATTGGTTACCTTTGAAACAATGTAAACAATGCATCGAAACAACTAGAGCAGTATCTAGTAAACTAGCGTGCTGACGAAAACTCAGGATCCAGCGAAACCATCTAAATTACATCTTTAGGACTCAGACGGAAGTCCAACATCAAATATACATTAAACCCTATATGGGAATGCAAGGGTTTGGTTTAATATACTACCAATGTCCGGTAGCACCGAAAACTGCCGAAAAGCACTAAAAGCGACGATTTCTACACTTTTCCGCAGAAATTCTGCAGAAATCAGTTTTGTAATATTTTTACGACATGTAAAAATATTATTTAACATAGAATTAATGAGAGGATACATTCGGGTATCATCCGAGCCAATAACTACATCAATTCATACAAGTTACACAACTTAGCGTTCAAATAACGTCTAACCGAAACAATTCGAAATGAATATCCGAACAATGTCGGATCTTTTTTTTAGTGACCATCTAATATTATTTAGATCATATTAGACTAGTAATGGTCACTTAACACCTTCTTAACACATTTATACACTTGAAACATTTAAACACCAAAATACCTAAACTTTGCTAAAAGTTTCTAACACTTTAAACACTTAATAATAATTCAACAATTCAAGACCCCCCCCCCCCCATGTATGAACGTGTATAAGGGCCCACATACCCTTAATTATGTGTTAAAAATATCTAGATATTTATTTAGATGCAAGTGGATCAAGTTAGTGAATTATTATAACATGTAATCTCATTAGTTACTAACCATTCTACACCACTTTTCACTATACTTTACCCACACATAAGAATACTCTCATCATCTTCATCTTTTTACCAAGAACACCACAAAAACCCATTTCCTTTTTAGCCTTTATTTGATGATCAAGTTGTACTTCTATGGAGCTTAAGGTGATCTAAAGAACTAGCAAGTTAAAGGAAGTGTATTCATCCATTCAAGAGCCTTGTATCATCAAGATCTTCATCTTCTTTGCTTCTTAAAATCATCTAAGATCATCCCTAGCCTAGTGCTAGAAGTAAGCTTCTATATCTATTTTTTTTCTTTGATACATATATTATGATTATGATTGTTATTATTACAAAGAATAACCAAGAAATCATACATAATAAACATGAAGAAAATACAAAGAAGCAAAGATAATAATCATGATACATTTATGTTGGTTTATATTGTGATTTAAGACTTGTGATATGCATATATGATCTTGTTGTGATGATATTGATATAAATAAATTGTTAGAGTATGTTTTAAAAATATGATCTAACAAATACACATGTTTATGTTAAAGGGTTTTTAACATAGAAGTTTAAAAGGATGATCATAACTATTGATCTTGTGAAAGTATTTAAGGTTTTTTATTTAAAAAACAATACTTCCACAAGATTATATAAAATAACATACAACTAGTGATTTTTGTTAAAAGTTGTTAAAACTAGAATTAAACTTGGTATTTGAACTAGTTAGCATATGTTATGATCATGTTTAAAACCCTACATGATTTGGATATCATCTTGATAATTTCATGTTATAAAAGTCTCATATGTTTAGTTAAGATGTTGAATAAATTGATGGTGATTTGAAAAAGAAAATGATATGTTTATGAAACATGGTTAGAATAAAAATACAAAGGTTATATGGCCATTTTTCATAAGAACTTTATTTTATAAAGTAACCACATTTTTTTTGGTTAAATCTCTACAAGAATAACAAGGTTATTAAAGAAAAGTTATAAAATAAAAGACAATATAAATATATATATATATATTTTTTAGAAAATATATATTTGGTTACTTTGACAATTTTTGTGTGATATATTACTTGATGTATTAGTTATATATATCAATGTAGGAACTTGAATCTCATTGTCACAATTAAACTCAAGACACTTTATAACAAAAGTCTTACAAGACTTCGCATAATTACGCCTTAAAACGAGTTACGGACGATCCGAATGAGCGGACACCATTTATGGTCAAAACGGACGACGGACGAATCCTTAAACGAGTCACCAATCCGGGGAGTTACTACGACGTTTAGATGATCTTTTGACACGAAAATATAAATATGCTATCGATAACAAATTTCGGATGTTTATAAACTTATAAAAAATAGTATGTTTTTATTTACCAAAAAGTATGCTTAGTAAATTTTTATAAAAAGGTTTTTATAAAAATGAAAGGCTTACACTTACAAGTGGGCTAAATTATAACAAATGGGCTTATTTTCTTAATGGACTTACTTTACTTAATGGGCTATTTTTCTACAAATGGGCTTATTTTTCTTAATGGGCTTATCTTCATAATGGGCTTAACATAAATTCATGGGCTAAGCCCAAACACCAAACATATGGGCCAAAGCCCAACACTATTCAAGCCCAACACTATTCAAGCCCAACACTATTCAAGCCCAACACTATTCAAGCCCAATACTATTCAAGCCCAATACTATTCAAGCCCAATACTATTCAAGCCCAACACTATTCAAGCCCAACACTATTGAGGCCCAACACTATTTGAGGCCCAACACTATTTGAGGCCCAACACTATTTGAGGCCCAACACTATTGAGGCCCAACACTATTTAAGGCCCATCACTATTTAAGCCCAATAACTTGAAAACATGGGCTTGGCCCAATGTTACCATTATTGGAAACACAACTATACAATTGATACATATAAGACACGAAATTCAGCGGACTAGATCCGACTATACAACTCACAAGATACAAGATAACATTTATATATATATATTTGGTGAAAAATATATATATAACATTTGAACAACTCATTCATCGAATACACAGTTAACGAACAGTAAAGACATACAAGTCTTACACATATTGAAGACACAAGACTTGTACTCAAGTTCTTTACAAAGACCGAAGTGTCTAACAAAAATAAGAACATTTGTAGGTCGCAACGCTATTCAGGACGACCGCACGTGAGATCTTATTTACATCTATTCACAGGACGCGATGTTGTGAGTTCATGTCCCCTATTCATTTAAATGTTTTACAACTTTATAACTATCGGGGAAAATACATGTTCAACGTATGTTAAAGTTAGGGAATGAAACACCTTAGATCATGTGCGAATTAGGGTTATACATCTAAGCACCATTAATCCAGTTTGGACCTAGGTACAAGTGGTTAGATCTAATGGGTATTGGCGAGCCCCACTCTTGGTCGTGGACCCATACAGAAGAGTGCGTTTGTGTCCCAGTCGATAGGAGTCGACATAAAATCGTCTAGGTTTGGATTGCTTCCTAATTCGTCACACATATTAATGTCCTCGCGAAACATTAATGATCAACGATTTCATTGACGCTTTACATACTACATCATACATACAGATACATTTTATACAACTCACATGTTGTGGATACAGTTTATACATCATACATACAGATACATTTTATACAACTCACATGTTATGGATACAGTTTATACAACTCACATTTTATGGATACATTTTATACAACTCACATTTTACAGATACATTTTATACAACTCACATTTTACAGATACATCTCATACAGCTAAACTGCATGAACTCGCTCAACTTTTGTTGATGTTTTCAAACTTAACATGTATTTCAGGAAATTAGTGGACCTGGCAGACATTTCAGTCAAGGAAAGCAAGTATCAAGACTCCATGCCACCATTTGAAGGGTTTGCCCGTTATATACCGCCTCTTTGCGGTGATATAGTGGTCAAAGCCTTGACATTTTAAGACTTACATTTTGATGAATAGAACGATGAAAACGCATTTTCATTTGATGGTTTGTAACCAATACATTTAACTTATGTTGCGTTCTTTTGAAACGATTATGACAATGGCATTGGAGCTTGTTTTTATTCACTTAGTATGTTCACTTATATTGTTATGCAATGAGAACCGATCAGATCACACCTCGCGCTTCCGCTACGAGCGGGTGTGACAAGTAATGCTTTGACCTAGTCTATAACCTGCTTAGGACCCTAACGCGAGTTTACTTGCGTTTAGTCATAAAACAATACCGTCACCTATCCTTAGGCGACGACCACAACAAGAACATAAATTTCAAAACCGCTTTGAAAACTAATCATCTGTTCTAGGACTATGGCAGATTATTAGTGATGATAGACGCTGATATAGGGCACAACTTATTTGCGTAGTAGTCTATATCATACCGTCTAGTAGTTCAAACGGGGAAAACCCCCACTGATTATGGTTATGGTTTGGGTAATGAAAAAGGAACTGGTTAAACATACTTTCAACTATGGGGTAACCCCCACGGCAATTAAGCCAACGAAAGTCAAACCACGTTTTTTAGAAACAACTTAAAACTAAACAACCAAACGTGAACTCACTCAACTTTGTTGTTGACTCGTTGTTACATGCCTTACAGGTCGCTAAACGCTTGGAGTTTGCAAGAGGAAGGAGTCGTTGTGGTGTACGGACTGTTATGTTCCGTGCTTATTATTTAAATCCTTATGAACTTATTAATCTTGCGTTTTGAACTTTAACTTATAAACTATGGACTTATGCTTTTGGATTTACTTTTATGCTTCCGCTGTTTAAACTAAACATGGTTAACTAGCTTTGGTCACCAATCGTATTGTGGTTGGTCTTATTTACTTAATTACGATGTTCAATATGATTGGTGGCTCGATCCTGGTCACGTCACGCCTCCAAGCGGTGGTACTCTGCATGGTGGATTTTGGGGGTGTGACAGATTGCTCAGATATGACAGCGAATGGCGGCAGCTCGTGACCGTCAGAAAAGCTATGCTGATAAAGGAAGAAAACCACTCGAGTTCCAGGTTGGGGATCGAGTGCTACTCAAAGTCTCACCTTAGAAAGGTGTAGTTCGCTTTGGCAAACGAGGCAAGCTCAATCCGCGTTATGTCGGACCATTCGAAGTCACAGAGAATATTGGCAAAGTCGTCTACAGGTTGAATCTACCTGAAGAACTCAGTGGAGTTCACAATGTTTTCCATGTGTCGAATCTGAAGAAGTGTCTGTCAGATGAGACCCTCATAGTTCCTCTCAAGGAACTCACAATCGACGACCAGCTGTGATTCGTCGAGGAACCAGTAGAGATTACGGATCGAGATGTTAAGATCCTCAAGCGTACCAGGATACCTCTGGTCCGAGTTCGTTGGAATGCTCGTCGTGCCCCAGAGTATACCTAGGAACGAAAAGACCAAATGAAACTCAAGTATCCCCAACTGTTTAAGAAAAACGCAACCACTACTAAGGCTGAAGCTACTGCAGAATTTCGGGACGAAATTCCAAATCAACGGGGGGATGATGTGACACCCCAGGAAAGTTAGGAAAACAACGTAACTTAACTAGCTTCCTCAGTAACCACGCGCTAAATTTCGGGACAAAATTCTCTTAACAGGGGGAGAATGTGACAACCCTCAAATTTACATGTAACTGTACAATCTATTATTGCTAATTAAAGTACTTGACGACTGTGCTGAATCATTTAACTGCTCTCTGATTTCTGTGTTATGCTTACATGTATTTGTTAACGTACTAATAGTATACAGAAAAGTTACTAAATAGTCCGGTATGCCTTCCTGAGTGTTAAAAATTAAAGACGTTGCAAAAATATATATGTAGGACACTTTACGGATTAATTAAGCACTTTAATGGAACAGTGTCAAACCGAACAACCGGATTTTACCCGGAACATGAAAATATTGCCAGACACATTGTTCTTATTTTTCTGAGCTAGTTAGGGTCCCCGAACACCCTAACACCCTATATATTACATAACACACATTAAGTTCTAACTTAACCTTAGATTTCCATCTAGAACACTAACTATGTTAGTTGAAATCCAACTAGACCCCCCCCCCCCTCAACCATACGGTTATATGGGGACTCCCCACAAGATTTCTTTGATTATTATATTGGATGGTGTTTAGTACTAAGGAAGCATAAGGCACATTGGGTAATTTAATGTTGGAAGAGAGATTATTTAACCACTAGATCTCCATCCATTTTATCATTCACACCACAACTCCATCTTCACTCTCTCCCTCCATAGAAGCTCGGCCGAACACCCCTCTTGTTCATCCACCATTTTCGTTTCAACTTCAAGCAATCCGAGTGTACTTCTAGGTGCTACAAGGCGTTCAACGAAGCTCGGTGTTCTCGGAAGGGGAGGGACCTTCTTCGTTTGCTATTAACCACCACTTTTCTACACTCGAATTCCCCTAGCCTTGAGCTAGTGGTAAGAACTTAGATCCGTTCATTCTTTATGTTATTTAAGTGGTTAATAGATGTTTGATGATGAAAATCCATGAACACTAAAGAACCATGAACAAAGTCTTGCATATAAACTAACTTGTAATGAAATATTGATGAAACATGATGAAGTGATGATAAACTGAAGTTGTCTTGATTATGTTACTGTTTTACTTGCAGATCTACTTGTAATATTTATGTTTGACGTTGTTGTGATCACTAAACATGCTAACGGAATCAATCGAACGCGCTTTAGAGTGTTAAAGACTGAAAACAGTAGGCTGTTTAATGATTACAGCCAACTTCAGTTGGCTGTAACAGGACAGTAACTTAACGAAAAATGTATTTTCTGAAGTCTAGACTTATGTACTATGAAATACGGTTCTAATGGCACTGGAATCATAATTTTTGGACTTTGTTTACTATTTCTAAAGTGTCGGTTCGTAACAGCAGCTAGAGCTGCATTTTTCTGTTGAAAATATACGTTTTTTTTTTCTGTCATAACTTGAGTTCTGTGTAGAGTTAGATCATGAAATTTGTACAGAAGATGACAACTGATGTTTTTGTAATTACCCCACTGGAATTTCGTAAATCGGACTCTTGATGAATTTTAAATAAATTATTCCGTGGACTGTGGTCAGAAAAAGATAAATCTGAGTTCAGTCCGGAAAATGAATTTTTATAAAATATTAGTAAAGAACTGGACCCCGATCTTTTTAAAAAATAAAATTTGGATCGTTTAAGACATTCTGTAAAAATTTGGGAATTTTTTGAATAAGTTAACTATTTTATTAAAATGTCCGAAAACAGCCCGGTTTTGAATATTAATGCTGAAATGACATAAGTTGTAATTTGCATGTCTAAATGTTGGGTAGGTTATCTGTGAATGATATAACATGTTATATGTGTTATGTGCATCATCGTATGTTTGTTTATGAGTGGGGAATGGATGGGAAACTTATATGGGCATAAACCGTTAAAGTGATGCATGTTATGTGATAGATATGTGTAGGAACTTTGTGCTCTATTTAAAAATCACTAAATGACTAACCGGTAATCATATTAGGACGTGATTGACCGACCTTGACTGTTAACTATATTTGAGAATCTAACCGAGCAAACCGAGGTGAGTTCACACTTTCTACAAGGCATAGGATTCCCGGTGGTTTGGGAATGGGTTAAGAAACTAAAATGAAATCTACATATCCTCCTTGGGTAGGATATGTACGGCCATCCTCCATAGATTGGATGCCATTATTAATCCTACGAATTCTCCTGGTGCAGAATACGTACGTTCATCCTCCTGGTGTAGGACAACAACCTTAAAAACTAGCTAGACAAAACTCTATCAATAAGTCCCTCTTCATTATATCGACTTAATCGCCGAGGCCAATGGCGAGCGAGTCATTAGTTAATAGCGCTATTAGGTTTAACAAACCTCACACTGTGCCGGTCGGACGGGCGTGTACTAATGGACTATGGCAGATTATCAGTGATGATAGACGCTGATATAGGGCACAACTTATTTGCGTAGTAGTCGATATCATACTGTCTAGTAGTTTAAACGGGGAAAGCCCCCACTGATTATGGTTATGGTTTGGGTAATGTAAAAGGAACTGGTTAAACATACATTCAACTATGGGGTAACCCCCATGGCAATTAAGCCAACGAAAGTCAAACCACGTTTTTCAGAAAAACTTAAAACTAAACAACCAAACGTGAACTCACTCAACTTTGTTGTTGACTCGTTGTTACATGCCTTACAGGTCGCTAAACGCTTGGAGTTTGCACGAGGAATGAGTCGTTGTGGTGTACGGACTGTTATGTTCCGTGCTTATTATTTAAATCCTTATGAACTTATTAATCTTGCGTTTTGAACTTTAACTTATAAACTATGGACTTATTCTTTTGGATTTATTTTTATGCTTCCACTGTTTAAACTAAACATGGTTAACTAGCTTTGGTCACCAATCGTATTGTGGTTGGTCTTATTTACTTAATTACGATGTTCAATATGAAGGGAGGGTGTGTTGAATGTTGAAGGTGATGGGTATGGTGTGAAGGTCTAGTGGGTTATAAAGGAAGTTTCCAACAAGTCTTGAACCTTTGGTCCATATGTCTTCAAGATACTTAACATGATCTTATTTTTAAATCATAGAAAATCAAGTGGGGTGTCCCACTAGTCCAAATCTGGTTGGGGGGGGGGGGGTTGGCTTAGTTGTGTTGCAATTCCAAGTTACTTAATCTAGTTACATGTTAAGTATTAGATTTAGGTGTTTAAGTATGTTAAGTAATATATAGTGTGTTAGGGTGTTCGGGGACCCTAACTAGCTTAGAAAAATAAAAACAATGCTTCTAGCATTATTTTGGTGTTCCGGGTAATGTCCGGTTGTTCGGTTAGATACCGATTCGTTAAAGTGCTAAATTACACCTTTTAGTGTCTTTTAAGTATCTTTTTGTAACACTTTCGATTCCTGACACTTAGGGAAATATTCTGGATAATAAAACGTAAATTCTGCATGATATTCATGTGTTAAAAGCTAATTTATTGCTGATTTGTGTAAAATTCTGCACTTAAAGTGCGTTTCGGGTGCTTTTTAGTGCTTATTTTAGCTTCCGGAATGTCTATATGTAAACCCTTGTATGTACTCTTGGGTTTTAATGTATTCTTGTCGTTGGACCTACACCTAGGCCTCAATTCTAATGTCTGACTGCTTTCTGCAGTTCTGTTGACACATTGTGTCTTACCGGTGAGTTTACTAGTATTTTTGACGCAACGCTCTCGTTTATGCATAAAGCAATATTTTGTAGTATAAAACGTGCATGAATTCACTTGTTTAGCATGTAATCAGTCAATGCTGACATTTAAGCACATAATTGCAGTCATTAACTAATAATTAAAGTGTACGGAAATTACCGATTTGGTGCCAGTTATCACAGTATCGGATTTCATAATCATAATCATTCAATGTCTTCATCCATCATCGCTGCCTCATGTTCAGATCCTTCTGATTAAACAGATGTTGAAGGCTCTTGTGATCAGAATAGATCACACACTTGGTACCATATAAATAATGCCTCCAAAGTTTCAGTGCAAACACAACAGCACCCAACTCCAAATCATGGGTGGTGTAATTCTTCTCGTGCACTTTTAATTGTCGGGAAGCGTATGCAATAACTTTACCTTTCTGCATTAGCACACATCCCATGCCAGTGTGCGATGCGTCGCAGTAAACCACAAATTCTTCAATCCCTTCAGGCAATGTCAACACAGGAGCATTGCTTAACTTCTGTTGATTAGGACCCCAATCAAACTTAATATTCTTCCTAGTCAACGAAGTTAGGGGTGCATCAATCCTTGAGAAATTTTCAATAAAACGCCTATAATATCCTGCCAGACCTAATAAGCTGCGAATCTCTGTGGGCGTCTTCGGCTCTTGCCAATTCATGATAGCCTCAATCTTAGCGGGATCTACCTGGATACCACGCTCACTAACCATATGTCCAAGGAATTGGACTTCACGAAGACAAATTTAACACTTTGAAAATTTGGCGTAGAGCTTCTCATGCTGAAGAATTTTAAGAATACAACGAAGATGCTTCTCATGATCAGCCTGATTTTTCGAATAAATAAGAATGTCATCAATGAAGACAATGATAAACTTGTCCAAGTAGGGTTTGCAAACGCGATTCATGAGGTCCATGAACGTTGTTGGTGCATTAGTGAGCCCGAAAGGCATCACTAAGAACTTGTAGTGACCATATCGAGTTCTGAATGCAGTCTTGTGCACATCTTCATCTCTAACCTTCAGCTGATGATAACCTGATCTCATATCGATCTTGGAAAAGTAACTTGCCCCTTGCAGTTGATCGAACAGATCGTCGATCCTAGGCAATGGATATCTGTTTTTTATTGTAACCTTGTTTAGCTCACGATAATCAATGCACAACCGCATTGATCCATCTTTCTTCTTAACAAACAGAATAGGTGCTCCCCAAGGAGATGAACTAGGTCTAATAAATCCCTTTGCCAATAAATCATCCAGTTGGGTTCTTAAATCTTTCATCTCATTTGGGGCTAATCGGTAAGGTGCTCTTGCAACAGGTGCTGCTCCAGGTATAATGTCAATTCTAAACTCCACTTGCCTATCTGGGGGTAAACCAGGTAGTTCTTCAGGAAATACATCAGGGTATTCAGAAATGATAGGGATGTCTTCAATCTTGGGGTTTGGCTCATCAATATTCACTTGTGCCATATAAATGACACAACCTTTCTTCATACACCTTGATGCCTTAAGCACAGACACTTGCTTAGCCAACCCATACTGAGTATCTCCTTGTATGGTAAGTGGCTCACCATACGGAGTCTTGATCTCCACTTGTTTCTTGTCACAAACAATTTGGGCTTGGTTATGAGATACCCAATCCATGCCTATTACTATGTCGAAACTAGCTAATTTTAAAGGAAGTAAGGATAACGGAAAGGAGTGGTTCCTAATGGATATAAAGCATCCATCTAATATAGTTAAGGCAGTTTCTATGGTACCATCGGCCAACTCTACTTCATATTTCATGCTTAGGGTTTTAACAGGCAGATTTAGCAACTTACAAAACTTATCATCGACAAATGACTTATCCACACCCGAATCAAATAACACCCTTGCATAAATGTCATTAATAAGGAAGGTACCTGTTATTACATTATCATCCTGGACGGCTTCTCGTGCATCCATTCGAAAGACCCTTGCATTGGTCTTTTTTACTTCCTCAGGTTTCTTGGCATACTTTGGGCAGTTGGACTTGATGTGCCCCTTTTCATTACAGTTGTAGCATGTTGCATCCTTTATCTTCTTGCACTCTATCGTCTTGTGCTCACTTGACTTACAAATCCAACAAGCCCTCGGCTGTGATTGGGATTTTGACTCGTATCTGCACCTCCCCAAATGGCGCTTCTTACAGATTTTGCATTTGGGCTTCTCGCCCGACTGTTGGTCATCTTTCTTGAACCCTGAACTCTTCCTGTGGTCAGAGTTCCCTTTGTGCTTCTTGTCTAAACGGCGTGAGTTTTCATCCTCACGTTTTCTCTTCACTATATCATAATTTCTCAGCGATCTCTGCCTGACCGCATCAAGGGTAAGCGATAGTGCCAGATCGGCTACAGATCTAAAGGTAGTCGGTCGAGATGCCTTCACATTGGCTTTGATCTCCGGGACTAAACCCCCAATGAAACGGGTTATCCGTTTTGGTTCCGGTGTCACCAAATATGGAACCAATCGAGACATGGTATTAAAACTCGTAAGGTACGCCTGACAGTCTAGATTCTTCATAACTAATGTCAGGAAGTCGGTCTCGATCTTCTCAACCTCATGTTGAGGGCAGTAATTTTCTTTGATGAGAGTAAAGAACTGTTCCCAAGACATGCCATACAAATGGACTTTTCCAGTAGCTTGGATCAGAGACCTCCACCAAGCTAGCGCTTCTCCTTTAAATAACTGAGATACAAACTTCACAACGTCCCTATTAGAGCAACCACTGATATCAACCACAGTGTCCATTTCATCGAGCCAAGTCATAAAATCGACGGCTCCTTTCTCCCCTGTGAAGTCTCTAGGGTTGCAGGAGACGAAATACTTATATGTACAGGACTTACCGCGTGGTTCTTGTTTGAGCTCAATCTTCTTCGACAGAACACTATGCTGATTTGAGGAGTGATGATCGTCATCCCTCCTTGATCCATCACGTTTAGGAGGTGGCTTACTATGAGCCTCAGAGTGAGTCTTAGGTTTAGAATGGGGTACAGATGAGGTCTTGCTTCGAGTACCACTTGACTCATTAAACTGCCTATCTATGGCCTTGGTAACAGCATTATCAATCAATGCTTGAAGTTCCGCACCAGTTACGTTGATCCTAGTAGTATCATGATTCTCCCTTGGATGACTGTTGACTTTTTCAGACTCTGCCATGTAGCTTGATTGCTACATAAAATGATGACAATGACTTCTTAGAAGTTTATAATAGATTTTTCATCTTATTAACTTATTAACCATGGTATTAAATAACCATATTGGTTAATTTATTAAGTATTTCATTCAGGATTTTTCAATAATAACCCTTAGCTATAATTAAATATAATAATGGCACAAAAGGCCAAGTCACATGGACATATTTAAATTTTAAGTCAAGATCTTATAGGATCGAGGTACTAAGGCTTGAATCATAGTTCATTACCTTTCTTGACAGGGAGTTATAGGCTACAACTGTCTTTTGTCTTATATGACAATGATTATAGCCCTTAGGCATTACATCACAATTGGATGTTTAAATTAATAAAGAAGGAATTGGAATGATCCAATATAAGGATGACACGTGTGATTTTACGAATCACATTAGCCAGGAATGTTAACATGTTTTCAGACGTTAACAAGGAATGATCTCTTTAAACAGGTTTTACCATCATGGCCAGTCTTATAATGACATGCAGGCTAGGTTATACCCTTTAAGATTTTTATTTAATATTAAAGGAAGATCTTGTAAAAGGAATGACATATTTTGGATTTATTTATTTATTTCATACATATTACATTTATGCATTTAATGACAATAAAATTTAAATGATAACATGCCACTAAAATTTAACAAGAGTACAGATTGCCCTAAACGGGACTTTTAACAGAAATAACTTTCCCACGCAGGGGCTAAACAGAAACTAAAAGTCCTCGCAGGGACTGATTACAGAAACAGATGTCCACGCAGGGACTTGATTGAACATTAAAGAAATACAAATAAACAAATAAATGATTTAATGATCCTTTTTGCTCTTCCCTTTGATTAAGCTTGCCAAACCTTTAAGAAATCCATGGTTGTTTCTACGCTCCTCCCGAACCTCTTGTTCCACCTGGTTCAACCTTTGTAGAATCTCCTGTTGCTGCGGTGGCGATAACAGTGGCGGCTGCGGCGGCTGCTGATGCTACAGAGGTTGAGGAGGTGGTGGTTGTTGATACCCATAAGGTGGGTACCTAGTTTGGTAGGAGGATGCGTAAGGTCCTTCAGGAGGAAGGGCATTGTAGTTGGCTGCTACAAGGTATGGGTCAACATTGGGGGCATTGTAGTAATTATACCTCGGGTAGGCAGGCTGCTCAAAGGGGTTGTACGCCGCTGCAATGGCGTATGTAGGAATCGGATTATCATAACCCAATGGTGGCGGTGCGACTGGCGTAGACTCCACCTCAGAAACAGGGTTAGAAGGCCCACCCATTTGTGGGTCTTCGTATAGTGGCGGGTAATGGCTGCCACTTGAAAGCTGAGGAGTGCTGATATGGACTCCCCCTCGCACAGACATCCATGCGGTTGATCTCCTACGCCTTAGTGGCTCCGGAGGCTGTTGCTGCACTGGTGGTGGTGGCGGTGGAGTAACCGCTACAAAGCACGAATCCTGCGAGGGATCCTGCTGCTGCTGCGGTGATGAGTGGTAACTGGGAGTAAACACCCAGTCGTATTGGGCAAATCTTGCCTGATAACTGTTTAGACCACGATAAGGAGATCCATGATATGACGACTCATCCAAAATCTCGATGGGGTGAGTAGGTGTTCCGGTTGGCGGCTCGGCAGGTTCCGGATCCTCTTCCATGTCCATGGAGAAATAGTCCTCTGGTCCCAACGGGTTATAACCCATTCGCTCTTCAATTTGGTTTGCCGGGTTGAACCGGCTTTGGAAGTTGGGTGTTGGGTCGTTAAAGGAATGGTGTGAGTTGGGGCTTTGAAGGGGTATGAAAGAGTGATGTGAGTTGTGGGGCTCGTTCTCCGACTGAGGCCCAAAAGAATTTAGGTAAGAAGGTGAGGAGCTCAGCGAGACTGAACGCCTTGCGGGTTCTAAAGAGGTCCTCCAGTTTTCCTGAGGACTTTTGCTTAAAGAGTCTGATGGAGTTCGCCGGTGTGATGGCCCGGCCTCGTGATCGTTGGGGGCGATGAATGGCCCCTTGCCTCTACCTCTTCCTCGGATTTTGAGCGGCACTCTTGTAGGCCCTGTCAAAACAAACAACAGAACAACAAAAGAAACAGTAAAGGACAAAACAAAATAAGTCAGAATTAGTCCTAAGTTCTTTGTCTAGACTCGAAAGTCGAGGAATATGTAGGATCGAGTAACGACCAAAACGAGTCTTTCAGAAGAGTTCTAGACCAAAACGAGAGGCGGAATCAGACGTTTTGGTGTCGGTTCAGCTTGATTTGCACTAGAAAGTAGTTTAACCGTCTTGTTTATTGATATGACACGTTTACAGACCTGTAGACACTTCAGCAGAGCTTCGCTGCTGGAATGGGAGAAGTTACAAATGAAATGAATAGACTCCCTATTTATAGAGTTTCTAATTCCCCTTGAAAGTGCCATGTCTATTTCATGGGGAATAATAGACATTTCATAGGAAATGATCTCTAAAACTCTATTTTTCTGAACTACGTGACTCGATCTAACTATTTTATTACAAGACTCGATACAAGACGAAGTCGACAGACGTATGCACCAACAGACTCCCCCTCAGATGTTGACGAGTCTTAAGTGTCGAGTCTTCAACGTCTTCAGTCTTTATCAGTCTGATCGCTCTCTGAAGAATCTGACAGTGTAGGCATCCTCAAACTTTATCTCTTTCTCCTCCTCTTCAGCATCAACATACTCCCCTTGAACAATCTCATTTACCCTCGGATGTTGATTGCAATCTGACTTTCACAGGATCAGAATTGTGTCCTGGCTCTATACTCAGACTTCAGAATCCAGGCTATCCTGCACATCCTCTACCTCACAATAAATTTCACAAATTTAACATTTGATAAATTTATATAATCAGACTCTCCCTCAAATTTATCCAGGATGATTTAACGATGTTAATAACTGATGAACCATATGTAGATAAAAATTCAAAATCTTTTCTGAAAAACCTAAAAAGTGCACTTCAAGAGTTCAACAAAGATTGAACAAGAAAAAAGGTTACAGTTCTGGTTCTGGTTTTCAAAAGAAGTCAAACCATAACGGTAATTTCAAAAGAAAAGGATTAGGATTTATTCCACCTGAAAATCATAAAAATGAGAAAATTTTTAAAACAAATACCAAATTTGTTTCAGGGACAAATTGTCAAGAAGAAGCAAAGAGCTCATTCTGGAAACAGTCAAACCAAGAGTTTCTTGCTGAAAAGATGAAGAATGGAGTTTTTCAAAGAAAGGAGACTAGAACCTGTTACAGATGCAATGAAGTTGGTCATATTGCATGGAACTGTCCTCAAGCAACAAAAACAAAACAGGGAGTCTCAGAAAAACTTAAAGAAATAGTTGTTGACAAAACTGAACCACCAACTGAAAAATTTAAAATTTTCAAAAACTTAACATATGAAGTTGGTGAATGTTCAAAGAAGTTCTACAGGAGAAGTGTGAATCTTGACAATCAAAAATGGGTTGTTAAGAAATCGGATGTGAAATCTGGCGATGAATCTTATTCCACAAAGTCAGAGGAGCCACAAGTTGATGTTAAAGAAGAAAGCTCAGTGCCTCTAATGGATAATGAGAACTTTCCACCATTGAGGGCTGAGAATTTTAAATCAAAGGTTGGAAAGTTTGAGATTTCGAATCAATTCTATTCTGAGAAGAAAGAATTTGATGTCGAGAAAACATTTAATGGAAATGTTAAAAAAGCTTTTTGGAAAAATGGTTGAGGGTAAAGTGAAAGGGGTAAAAGATTTTATAAAACAAAGAAAGCAACTTTTTATCCAAGAGAAGATGGGGTGGAAACATCCAAGTTTGGTGAAGCTTGGATGTCAGTTTTTCACAAGTAAAAAGTATGACTTGCCGGAGCTCTCAGGTTGATAAGTGTGGAGCAGGAATCGGCATCTTTCTTGAGAAATTCACTTTTGTGATATTTCGTCTTTCAAAGTGGTAAATCAGGGACATTAAGTTGTACTTGATTTTCTACAAGTGATATTGTTGTTATAATTCTAAATTGTTATATTTGTCAAATGGTTGAGAAAAACAATGTGATGAACCCCTAACCTACAAGTGGTAAAATCAGCAAAACTTATTTTCCAGAAAAATCATTTTGGTTAAAACAAACTTAAGTGTTTTGAAATCATAATGAGAAAATAGTTTGTTGAAAGGGGGAGTTCTGATTGTTTATGCCAAGTGGATGGCAAATTGAAGTGATTCGATATCAGTTGTCACGTTACTTGTACAGTTTGTTTTCAAATTTCCTTAAATGATTTTGAATTTTAGGGGGAGTAAGAATTTTTCAGAAAATCCAAAAACATTTGAAAATTTGAAAACGGCAAAAACATGATAAAATACAAAAATGAGTTTGTTGTGAAAAAGAGGAAATGATAGTACATTAGTAGACAGTTACAGTATGCTAAAGAAATGTAATGTTTAAATAGCGTTAAACGGTCTCACTAATGATATGCCAATAGGTTTTTACACATTTTGTAAGCTTTTTCGGGATATAAACTTAAATTCAAACTTGCTTATTTTGTGGGGAACACTACTTGGATATATAGGTAACCCCTGAAATTTCGTTTGAAAGATCCCTCTTTCTGAGATACTAGGTCTTTATGCTCAGTGATATCTGGGGTATTATCCCGGGACTTCTGATTTTGCGGAAGCAATGGCCTAGTCCCCGGAGAATACTTTACGCTTGCTTGAAATAAAAGCCTGCCCTCAGTACAAAAAAATGATAAAACATTGAAAAATGCTAATCATGTGCTGTTGTAAAAAAGATCCTCTAAAGGGGACCCACCAAAAGTCGAAGCTGTTATCTCTCTGCTGAACGGAAGTTCTGACCTGAGCTCTCACGGTTCTTCGCATTTAACCACTTACAGATATCATCTCTGGTATACTCACCTGTAAGACTGAATATTGGGATCTGGATACGGGAGTATATTCAAGAGGTGGGACACATGAATGAGTTTAAGTTCTTAATTCACTTAATTCATATCCTGAATCAGTTGAAATTTGTGTGAGAATTTAAGTGGATCAGTATATCGGCAATCTAAGTGAATTGTTTAATTCTTAATGTGTAACTAAGCTCAACGGTACTTGTGACTTGTCAAAAACTGATATGATCCTCTTACACAATCTCACAAAAATATTGTCTGTATATATTTCTTTATTGCATTTCATTTCATTCAACAAATCCAAAAAGATTTTCAGTGTGTTTTAGCATAAATTTTGAAAAATCCAAAAAGATTTTCGACAACTGATGTTTGAGAACTGATTTTCAAAATTCCAAGTGCTAAACATGATGAGCATGTGGTGAGGGGGAGTGTGTATATAAATGAGAAAAGATTTTGAATTTTTATCTACATGTGGTTCATCAGTTATTAACATTGTTAAATCATCTTGGATAAATTTGAGGGAGAGTCTGATTATATAAATTTGTCAAATGTTAAATTTGTGAAATTTATTGTGAGGTAGAGGATGTGCAGGATAGCCTGGATTCTGAAATCTGAGTATAGAGCCAGGACACAATTCTGATCCTGTGAAAGTCAGATTGCAATCAACATCCGACGGTAAATGAGATTGTTCGAGGGGAGTATGTTGATGCTGAAGAGGAGGAGAAAGAGATAAAGTTTGAGGATGCCTACACTGTCAGATTCTTAAGAGAGCGATCAGACTGATGAAGATTGAATACGTTGAAGACTCGACACTTAAGACTCGTCAACATCCGAGGGGGAGTCTGTTGGTGCATACGTCTGTCGACTTCGTCTTGTATCGAGTCTTGTAATAAAATAGTTAGATCGAGTCACGTAGTTCAGGAAAATAGAGTTTTAGAGACCATTTCCCACGACATGTCTATTCCCCACGAAATAGACATGGCACTTTCAAGGGGAATTAGAAACATGGCACTTTCAAGGGGAATTAGAAACTCTATAAATAGGGAGTTTAGTCATTTCATTTGTAACTTATCCCATTCCAGAAGAGAAGCTCTGCTGAAGTGTCTACAGGTCTGTAAACGTGTCATATCAATAAACAAGATGGTTAAACTACTTTCTAGTGCAAATCAAGCTGAACCGACACCAAAACGTCTGATTCTGCCTCTCGTTTTGGTCTAGAACTCTTCTGAAAGACTCGTTTTGGTCGTTACTCGATCCTACAAGATATGACACGTTTACAGACCTGTAGACACTTCAGTAGAGCTTCGCTGCTGGAATGGGAGAAGTTCCAAATGAAATGACTAAACTCCCTATTTATAGAGTTTCTAATTCCCCTTGAAAGTGCCATGTTTCTAATTCCCCTTGAAAGTGCCATGTCTATTTCGTGGGGAATAAACATTTCGTGGGAAATGATCTCTAAAACTCTATTTTCCTGAACTACGTGACTCGATCTAACTATTTTATTACAAGACTCGATACAAGATAAAGTCGACAGACGTATGCACCAACAGACTCCCCCTCGGATGTTGACGAGTCTTAAGTGTCGAGTCTTCAACGTCTTCAGTCTTTATCAGTCTGATCTCTCTCTGAAGAATCTGACGGTGTTGGCATCCTCAAACTTTATCTCTTTCTCCTCCTCTTCAGCATCAACATACTCCCCTCGAATAATCTCATTTACCCTCGGATGTTGATTGCAATCTGACTTTCACAGGATCAGAATTGTGTCCTGGCTCTATACTCAGACTTCAGAATCCAGGCTATCCTGCACATCCTCTACCTCACAATAAATTTCACAAATTTAACATTTGACAAATTTATATAACCAGACTCCCCCTCAAATTTATCCAGAATGATATAACGATGTTAATAATTGATGAACCACTTGTAATTAAATATTCAAAACCTTTTCTCATTTAAACACAAGCTCCCCCTCACCACATGCTCATCATGTTTAGCGCTTGGAATTTTGAAAATCAGTTCTTCAACACCAGTTGTCAAAAATCTTTTTGAATTTTTCAAAAGTTTATGCTAAAACACACTAAAATCTTTTTGGATTTTTGAATGAAATGAAACATGCAGAAAAGAAGTGTTTACAGACAATATTTTTGCGAGTTTGTGTAAGAGGATCATATCAGTTTTTGACAAGTCACAAGTACCGTTGAGCTTAGTTACACAAAAAGGATTAAACAATTCACTTAGATTGCCAATATACTGATCCACTTAAATTCTCACACAAATTTCAACTGATTCAGGATATGAATTAGGTGTATTAAGAACTTAAACGCCTTCATGTGTCCCACCTCTTGAATATACTCCCGTATCCAGATCCCAATATTCAGTCTTACAGGTGAGTATACCACAGATTATATCTGTAAGGGGTTAATTGCGAAACCGTGAGAGCTCAGGTCAGAACTTCCGTTCAGCAGAGAGATGACGGCTTGACTTTTGGTGGGTCCCCTTTAGAGGATCTTTTTTATAACAGCATTGATTAGCAATTTTATTGTCTCATCATTTTATGCTGAGGGCGGCGCTATATTTCAAGCAAGCAGTAAAGTATTCTCCGGGGACTAGGCCATTGCTTCCGCAAAATCAGAAGACCCGGGATAATACCCCAGATATCACTGAGCATAAAGACCTAGTATCTCAGAAAGAGGGATCTTTCAAACGAAATTTCAGGGGTTACCTATATATCCAAGTAGTGTTCCCCACAAAATAAGCAAGTTTGAATTTAAGTTTATATCCCGAAAAAGCTTACTAAATGTGTAAAAACCTATCGGCATATCATCAGTAAGACCGTTTAACGCTATTTAAACATTACATTTCTTTAGCATACTGTAACTGTCTACTGATGTACTATCATTTCCTCTTTTTCACAACAAACTCATTTTTGTTTTTTATCATGTTTTTGCCTTTTTCAAATTTTCGAATGTTTTTGGATTTTCATAAATATTAATTTCTGTTAATTTGAATCATTCAAAGTATATGCAACTTCAAATGTTTCGTCATTCAAATTAGATTTTGACAACAAAAATTCTTTACTATACACCCGTTTTCCCGACGACTTTGAACTCCTGACAGACGAACTCGAACTCCTGGACTCGGACATTGACTCGGACTCCTCATCCTAATCTAACACCTGATCGACCATCCTTTTTATTAACTCAGACTCATGATCTATGTCGGACGTTGTGAATGTGATGTCAATATTGTCTGGTAATACATCGGTTATCTCGGACTCCAACTTTATATTGACTGACTTTTTTACTTGTTCCTCATTCGGTTTTCTAGACGAATACCCTTCCCAAATTGGAGGCAGACACTTGTTATAACTAACACTCTGTTTCTTACCAGTATCCTTTTTCTTCGGCTTCTTGTCTTCAAACACTTCAAAACCTGCAACAGTTGGATAAATTCTGTCAATTAAGTAATTAGAACTTGAATAACTTTTCAGTAATCGTCTGATTCTTTCATTTTCAACTTTTTCAATTTCCAACTCCTGTTTCAACTTAGCACACTCTTCAATGTAGTAATTGATCTCTTTCTGCTTAGACATCATTGTTGCATTCATCATTGTCAAAGCATCTTCTCTTTCAGAGTTTGTCTTCTGCAAACTATTTACAGTTTTATTCAATACATCGTACGACTCTTTCACATTCTTGACATCAAACAGCAACTTCTCTTTCAACTTTTCAATCTCACTAAACTTTTCATCTTTATCTTCACATTGTTTGCAAGATTCCAAACATGTAAGACAGGGTTTAGTTACTTCAATAATCTTTTCAATCTCCACAATCTTCTCGACTTCAACTACCTTTTCCACTTCAACAATCTTTTCAACAACCTTAACTTCTTTCGTTTCTTTTGCAGCTTTTCTTTCTTTAAGTTTCTTCAATTTTTCTGCAAAATAAAATTCAAAACTGTCAGAAGATAAATGAGTTTTTCCAATGTTTATCTGTTCAACTTCTTCATCATCATCACTAGTATCTGTTGAACTATTTTCAGAAGAAACAGATTCTTCATCTTGACTTTCTTCTTCATCAGATAACACTGCTATCCATTCTTTCATCAATTCTGGCTTTTGAACAATTTAAGCAATAAAAGCTTTAAATTCCCCATTCTCATCCACAAACTTATCCCAGCTAAATCCTGGAGTCATTTTCTCATCGTCTTGATCGATGATACCATAATAAGCTTTCTTGTTTGCATCTTCGATCATTTTCCCATGAGCAGTTTGTGAATCCTTTTGTTGATGCGGTTGATGAGCAACTTGTTGATATATGACTTTTCGATAGTAATCATGACCACCAAACGGATTATTTGCTCCATTTGCTTCTTGATTTTTACATTCTCGTTTGAAATGACCTTTCTCCCTGCATCGAAAACAAGTAACTTTAGATTTATCAAAACCCAAAGCTGAAACATGAGCATCCAAAAATTCATTTCTTCCTGTAATCATTTTGAACTTTTCAGCACTTCTCAAGACACTAGCTAGACACCATTTGATATCCATGAGCTCCAATTCTTCTACATCTATCTGGTCATAATCTTTCTTGGTTAACATAGGATTACCAATTCTTCCAGCAATCAATCCTTCATACGATTCTAAAGCAGTAACCAGCAATCCCATATGACTTTTAACAACTTCATTAGAAAAATTCTGACCATTTTGAAGATGCAAAGCAACATTGAACTGAATCATATGTTCATTACCAACATTTGAACTTTGAACACTTGGAGGATTGACATTTGAGAATCCACTGGTGTTGATTGAACTTTGACTGACTGATCCAGATGAATTTCCTGCACTAAAAGCAGTTTGGATCTTTGGACTTGCTTCAACAGTTTGAACATTTCCTTTATAGTACAATTTGACGTCTTGTTGATTACTCGAGCTGCTCATTCTGGCAATCTTTTGATGTTCAAGATCCTGTGCCACAAGCTTTTCAATAAACTGTCCGATTGACAATCTACTAAACTCTCCAGAATTCTTTAAGATCATGAGATAAGTACCCCATTCTTTTTGCGGTAATGCGTCAGCTAACTTTTCAACCCATTCTGTCGGAGTTTTAGTGATTTTCAACTGAGACATGGTGCGCACAAGATGACAATATCTCTCAATGAGAGTCTTTGTAGATTCACCAGGCATACTCGTAAACAACTCAAACTCCTTCTTCATCAGAGATACTTTACTTCTGAGCATTTCTGTACTTCCTTCAAACTTTTTCTTAAGTGCTTCCCAAATCGAAAACGCACTCCCATCATGCTGAAGCAAAACAAATATATCATCTTTAACCGCTTGCTGTAAAAGACTTATCATCATTTTCTCTCCTTTATAGCTATCTCTCTCTTTGTCTGAAAATTCCGAGATGATTTTGTCAACATTCAAAGCAGTCTGAGGTCTAACATATTATGTTTCAATGCTTTCCCAAGCCCTTAGATGGTTTGCCTGAACCCAGTTCTCAAAACGATTTTTCCATCCATGGTATTCTTCCATTCCCATAAGTTTCAGGGGTTTTTGTAAAGTTCCAGTTTAGTTTTCCAAGTTCATGTTATGAGCAATGGTAGCCGGAGTAGTCGGAGATGTAGCAAACGCATTGTAGAATTCAGAATCCATGTTTCGGTATCGAAGAATTTCTCAAACAAGCTTTCAAACAAACTAGTTCACCTCGTAAAACACCTGTATCACCTGTAGACACTTCAGCAGAGCTTCGCTGCTGGAATGGGAGAAGTTACAAATGAAATGACTAAACTCCCTATTTATAGAGTTTCTAATTCCCCTTGAAAGTGCCATGTTTCTAATTCCCCTTGAAAGTGCCATGTCTATTTCGTGGGGAATAGACATTTCGTGGGAAATGATCTCTAAAACTCTATTTTCCTGAACTACGTGACTCGATCTAACTATTTTATTACAAGACTCGATACAAGACGAAGTCGACAGACGTATGCACCAACAGAATGTGCAAACTGTGTCATTGAGATTAAACACAAAAGGCTAGTGTTTAATTCACTCAACGTTGGCTCTGATACCAACCTGTCACACCCCAATATTTCCACGTATTACCGGTGGGCCCGGTGGGGAGTATTGTGACGTAGTTGATATCATAGACAATTTATATTATCATAGTTTAATACACAGCGAAAGTCGAAAGATAAAATCATTACAAACCGAATAAAAAGTAATATCAAGTGTATTACAAAACGGTTATAATGATCCACAGGCGGATCAAAGTTCAAAGAGAATTATTGTTCAATAGATTTAATAACATCTAAGCTTGCAAGACTCTTTATTGATGCTTGGAGTAGCCAGACTATTCCGTTTAGTACCTGCACTTAGCCTTTTTGGAAAATACGTCAGTTTACACTGGTAAATACAATTAACCGACTCATTTTGAAAATGTTTAAGAAAATTGATTTGAATGCACATGGCACAAAATAATCTTTTATAACTTGGGATAATTATTTATATATAAACTTGTAAAAGAATTACATGTTCGTTATACGTTCAGTAGCCCGGGCTGAATACCGGGTTAAAGATTAATAGACACACCACATGATATAATCCCGCGGCGAGTTATTCTCAATCCGTCGGTTATACCTTTCTATATATATATGCACTGGCAGGTGTATGTCTAAACCCCGTGCTTAGGTCCTGGCCATTTCAATGAATGATGCCAAGGATATCCGGGACATGGTCATTTACCCCCCAAAGGCTTTAAGAAAACAAAACAATTTAAATGGGTCATCTCAATAAATTAACCTTCATATGATTAAAAATTCAATGCCCGACCAAGCGGTATTTTATATACCGTACCCCAAGCCCGTATAAGGGAAAATAAGTTAAAAGTATTTACCTGAGCAAGTATATATCACAATCAGCGAGTGCAAGTATCTTTTACTGGTCTCCTAATCTGGAACGAAGGTTTTAATAACCTATTAGATTCCTAACGGGTCTTAATTAAGCCTAAACTTAGACCGGTTAGTTTTAAAAGAAGATATACGGTTCAAAACGCATGATTAAGCGATGACCGGATTAGAGTGTGGTTTAGACCCGACAAGTTTGTATACTTGTATAACTTGGGTAAACTAAACACATTCTGGATTTTGAGATAAAAACGATAAGGTTTGACCCGTTCCGGCTAATTTATGCAAACTAGTTACATAAACCGCACCGAACGCGAATAATGTGTAACGGGTAACCAAATGAGTCATGAACAGGTTTCCTAAGTTAATATGCCTTAAATATGTTGTGATATCAGTAGGATACCTTCCATTATGCCCAAAATGGAATTAAACTCAAATTATGCCCCGTAGGGGTATTTTGTTCATTTTAAAGGTTATAAAAGAGTTTAAATACTAATATAAGTTTCAGGTCTGATATAATCATTAAAAATATTTATTTTTATAAGTCATAATAGTAGGGTATTGCATATATGTGAAATTTACCTTTTATAACCAAACTATGCACCGTAGGGGCATTTTGGTAATTTCACATAAGCTTTAAAAGTCAAAATTAGAATTCTGAGTTCAAAACTTTTGCTTACTATTTAATTATAAAAATTTACTTAAAACATCAGTAGGTATTAAGTTTTATATGTCAAAAATGGTTTTAACTCATACTATGCGCTTAAAAACGCGTAAAAATCGGTTTTAAGCGATTTCGGGTTTAAACAGGAAATCTTAGTTTTTGATCAGTTTATAAAGTTCAAAATATTTTATTTATGATATAAAATCAGTAGCAAAAAGTTTGGTATCAAAATACTATGTAAAACTCATTTTATTCAAGAAAATGGTATAACCGACAATTAAAAAATTATAGCAAGAACCCTATGTTATGCTCAGCTTAAAAATAAATAAAAATCTTCAAAAATTCCAAAATATTATATTACATCAGTGGGTAAAAAGTTGGGTGTCAAAATTTGGGTTTAGATAGGCTTTATGCTAATTACGCCGTTTAATTATTAAAAGGCTTCTTAATTACGATATTGAGCATAACTCCTAATCTAGACCTCAAACTGATGTCAAATTTTTAGACCAAGTTTATAAATCAGTAACAAAGGTTTTTGTCCTCTCACATTTCCAAAAATCTCGTTTTAAGATCAAAAGGGCATAATGGTCAACATTTAGGCATATAACGGAAACATGCATATGAATCGAATAACTAATTAACCAAGTTGTATAACCTCAGAGGGTTACACTAATCTATAACCTGGTCCTAATAGAGCTCTAAGGCATTTCTAAAATATGCTACATTGGGTCAGAACTGAAAGTTAAAGCAAAAGTCTACTTTTGCGACTTTCGGTTCCGAACCGAGCTTAAACTGAAAATTGTCAGGTTGAACATGTTTAGACATGTTCTTACATTAATTATTAAGTTATATAATTGATAAAATAGGTTTCATAGCTTCTACATTGTTAATTATGTGTTTATGTGAAAATTTGTTTTCTGTTGACTTTTTATAATTAACTTTGACCCGACAATTGACCTAGTTAGAGTGGGAATTAAATGGTGCCCTTTTAAGGGTTTATTACCCATATAATTACCAACTCAAAGCTACTTTCAATTCGAGAATTGACTGGACCATTAGTGATTAATCACTAAGTCAAACCTTAATTACGACGGGTTTGACTTTAGGCCATTAAACTAATAAAACTGAATTAAGAAAGGTCAAGGAAGCTTACAAAGGTCCTATGAACGATTAATGACCCTTAGGGAATGCTCTTGAGCTCCAGGAGACTCCAGAAAATAAGTTGGAATGGTTTTTGAAATGCAAGTCCAAGTGTTGCAACTTGGAAGTTCTTATATAGGACTTTTAATCACATAGGATCATGCCAAACAAGTCTACAACTGATGTTAGATCAACACCAAGTGTCCCTATTGCATGAAATCCCATTTGCACAGCCCCTGGTATGTAAAACAAGGCTTCAAAGGCGGTGGAACAGGCTGCACAGGCACCTGTGCTTGTTTGCTGTCGCTGCAGGTAGTACGCGGCCCGTGTAAGAGACCACAGAGGTCTTACGCGGCCGGTATTAAGCCCAAATCCGGTCAACAATCTTTCAGCATTTGCAATTTTAGTCCCTGGTCCTTCTAATAGTTGTTTTAACTTGATTTCTTGCACTTTTAACCCTCTAACTTGATTTTTAAAGACCCTAAGTTATAAACAACTTTGTTAAGTCCTCCGTTAGTTATACGATCACCGAATAAGTCCTGAATTTCGACGTTGACGCTTTTAACCCTTTACTAACGAATGTCCGCGTTACTTTCTCATATGATATCAAAACCTTGTGAAATTTTTATCAGTTATTCTCGTGAGCATAATTAATCGTTACAAAGCTTCAGGTTTGCTAAAAGGTTACTCAGAGGTATAAATTAAACATGTTGACACTTTTAACCCTTGCGGTTTGTAAACTTTCACTTTCTTCCACAAATGGCTTCATACGCTTCATAATTCATTCGTTTAAGGTTATAAACATCGTGTAGGGTTATTGAAAGGTATAATTACCAAATGTTGACACCTTGAATCCTTTTACACATATACTTTCTTTGTTTGTCAACTTTAGTCCCTCATATTCAATTCATTACACATTTAAAGCTCATGACACGTGTCTTCATTATATTGGTCCTGATTTTACGAGGTGTTACAACAAAGCAACAAACGCAACATTCAATCATTAACAAAGGGAACAATAAGACAACATAAAAAATCTAAATAACAGTTTTCATAGTAATCGCTTGTGTCGTTTATGCATTGACACACCTACACGAAACACAAACACAATACTCCATGATGATAGAAATCACTAATAGCAAATTAAACATCCTTTATAATCAATATAATTAAGAATCCATACATACAGAGTTGACAACTGTGTCTATGGCAACATCACATTTTCTGCATAGTAAAGCCCTGTCTTCAAGACAAAAGAATTACCCAACGGCTTCCATCAAAATTAGACAATGTCATGCATTTGATAACTAATATTAACAGATGACACTTGAAGCAACCAACACTATGCAAACTTCACAGGTAAACCAATGATTCATATTAAAATTGTTAAACACTTTCCTGCACCAGTGAGAATACTGAAATGGTTGGTTCTGCCGTTTTGCTATCTTGAGCAGGGTTTTCATTCACGAAACATTCATTATACTTATCTAAAACAACATCAAAGATATAGCCTGCCTGGTCAACGACGCACCTGACACACCTTGACAGTTGTGCTCCGTAGTGCAACTAGCCATTTTAGCATTCCTATGGTGCAGAAAGTGTAACAATTTAAATAATATCGGTACTATCTAATCATATTCTGATTATTTAGTTGAAATGAACACCTACAGTGGTCGAAAATTGAAACCTAGGAATTGAGTTCAAGATTTGCATGATTCAACCCCACAGTTCAACACGTCACCGATGGGCAAGTCCCACACCCAATCGAAACTGGAGGCTTACCTTGTTCGGAATGGAACGCTAGCCGTCGTCAGCCTTCTACCATCGTTTCATTCGTCTAAACCACCACAACCCACCACCGGTCTGACCGAAGACGAAGAGGGTGGCCGGCGGGAGACGACGGCCGATTCCTCCATCACTGCCGCTCCTCCCTCTATCACTCCCCTTCTATCGTCGTGCTCTCTCTTTCTCTCTATCTGTCTGTCTAAGCTGGGCTTTGAACCACCATAGAAGAAGCGGTGGAGATAGAAATACGCATACACGTGTTGATGTTAAAAGTGAAAATCCCTAATATACCCTACATCACTGTTCATTCAGTTTGCTTTTTATCATATACTAGCGGTAAGACCCGTGTGCAAACACGGGTCGTTTCTTAGAAAACCATGCATAACACATATTGGTAGAGAGTAAAAAAATAATTACTGCAGACTTACCAAATTGATATAAATTAATGATCAATAGGTTTATTCAAAGATCCTTATAAAATATTATTTAGCTAGGTTATTACCCGAGATTGTTTCCCGAGCTCGGGAAACTTATTATATTAATTACTACAGTATTTGTTATTAATAGGACCACATTACATCATGCATCTCATTCGATTCAACAACAATGTCTACAAATCACCGGATTAGATCATGAACCCATATTAGAGGTCAAACAAAAGCACAACAGGACCACATAAATAACATCATTTCCACTTTTACATCAATGAACTTAAATGATAGGGTGATTTGGGATTTTGTAAAAATGTTCGTTTTTGTACTACTTTACAAAATTACATAGAATTCAAGAAAACGAAACAACGAATTAAACAGATGTTGAGTTATTCAAAGTTCTGTTGAATACTAAATGAGATGTTGACCAAAATTCAAACAAATATTGACCAAAAGTCAATCAGATGTTGACCAATAGTCAAACAGATGTTGACCTTAAACAGATGTTTAATTTAAAGCCAAACATCTGTTTATGGCCAAACATCTGTTTAAGTTAAAACATCTGTTTAAGTCCAAATATCTGATATAGAAGGCTAAACATCTGTTTAAGGCAAAACATGTGTTTAAGCTGAAACATCTGTTTACGGCTAAAAATCTGTTTAAGGCCAAACATCTGTTTAAGTCTGAACAGATGTTTAACTTAATCAGATATACTGTCTTCTCACACTATTTTCCTTTTCAAAACACTGTTGAACCTAACATGGGTTTCCATTAACTATTGACCAAAAGGAAAATATGGGTTCAAATCTCTGTTTGTTATTGTACTTCTTTACAAAATTACATAAAATTCAAGAAAACGAAACAATGACTTAAAGAACTATAATTTAACACATAATCTAATTGGGCAAAGAAATCTATTATCTGACAATTCCCTGGTTTTTACAACATGAAACACAACATCATCATGCCAAATACAGTCATACATATCCATCCATTATTCTAAATTCATAAACCCATAAATGCAGAAGAATGTCACATTTGCGATTAAT
Organism: Helianthus tuberosus; assembly: GCA_030545235.1. NCBI lineage: Eukaryota > Viridiplantae > Streptophyta > Magnoliopsida > Asterales > Asteraceae > Helianthus > Helianthus tuberosus. The sequence continues at coordinate 84,109,498 of CM060389.1, forward strand.
AAACCAAGTTTCTACTAATTGCAGTTACTATTAGCAAAAAGAAGCATGATATATCATCTATATATAAAACATAAAGAGCTAATAACAGTGTTTTATCATGTTAGCTATACATAGCAACAAAACATCAAGTTAATAATTAAAAAAAAAACATACAACATCACCATAAAAAAAATTCATAGTTATAATATCTGATATCAGAACATACTTAAATGTCGTTGTTAAAGTGAGGTAACTTGATTTAATACGATCTTCTGTTGCGAAGACACATACGTGAAGTGCAACATATCACCAAACTTCAAGTTATTCTCAATCATAAACTTTCGCCAACCGTCCAACGAATAACGTGGCTTTAATTCATTTAAATCCGACTTAACATCATAAACCTCCACAACTCCAACCATGTTTTGAACTTTCAAAGGATGAAGATCAACAGAAACACTTGCTCGTCTGGCAACTTCAACAGGAAGACGCTACATGTATTGTGTAGAAAAAAATAATAATCAGACAAATCAACATAAATCATTAGTTTGTTATAAAAAATGGTATACCAGCCTATAGTCTCCTTTCTGATCAAAATGAAAGAACTCAGGGTCGAGAAGATGTCCAGAATGTTTTTTTGCAGTCTTTGTAATCTTATTTCTACAGTTAAGCTTTTTCTGAACATTGGCGGCTCTCTTCCCCTTGATGAAAAAGTAAACATATACATGTAAATTAAAGGAATATTGAATATATGTACCAAAAAAACAGTTTATATAAGATATACTAATTAAGTGGCGAGTATAGATACCTTAACTTTGTGAGCAGATGAAGAACATCCAATATGATCACTTGTGTCGACAGCTAAGTCAGCATTTCCCTTAGTCCTATTCTTGACCGTCTCCTTCCTCTCAGAAGTAACTTTACATTTCTTCTTAACCTGTTGTCATAGAGTAACTTTAATAACCATAGTAATATAACAATCTTTAAGATGGTAAACTTACATCTTGTATTTATTCAATCGTGAAGACATGCGTATCTTCGACGTGCATTCGGCATTGGTTGGTAACTTCTTCTAAATAATACATTATTGGATAAATGTAACATCAGTAAACAGCATTACTAATAGTTGTAAAAACATTAAATTCTTATATGTGTTAAATTAAAAATAAATATAAATAATTTTAATAATTTAGTAAGTACCTGAATAATGGTTCTTCCTTCACCTACAGACACAACTTCTTCATCCTCATAGATGTCCTGGTCAACATTAATGAAATAATTATATAATGCTAAAATAATTAAAACTTTTACTGCTAATGCTAAATACATACGTACCTTGAATGCATTCTCAACATAATCAGCCTTCGATATCTCAAGTACACTATCATCGTCAGATTCAGGTTTCTTCGAAAAGCAAATCTCATTCTCATCTCTATAAACTACTACCTCAAAAACAACATCATCAATTCAGCTAAACACAAGAAAATCATCCTCAAGTATCCCAACATCCTTGCACATTTCAGGCCATCCTCTACCAAATATAAAGTTTGTATCAACCTTAGATACCTCAACATTCCAATAGCAACCCTTATAACAGATTTTAAATTTACCACTTGGTGGGCTGTTTACATAAAATTGTTTAATGAAGCAGTCTTCGATTACCTGCATAAAATTAAAAATAATGAATACTATACGTGAAGTATGTAACTTATGAGAATAAGTGTTGAGATGTTTAAGATGCAAAAGGATTGAAGTTAAGATCAATAGTCATACCGTAAAACCAAATCTTGCATAACGATTAAACGTGAAATAAGATTCACCACACATCCCATCAACAAAACATGAAAGTTCAAGCCCAAAATCACCTAACGCTTTGAAAACCAACAAAGTATCCCTCGGCAGATTGAGATCTTTAACAACATTGTCCCAACCGTCAGTTATTATTGGTGTTGAATTTTCTGTTCTAACCCTCATAACCCATTTTTTACCAGACTCATGATAGATTCGCAACTTATTTTTTTGCCAACAATCTCCCCACTTTTGATTAGCAAAGGCTATAGGTACATCATGTATATAATTTTTAAGTAGTGTAAGAAAATATAAACCATAACAACTGTTAAATATATATCTCAATAAAAATAAATTATGTATATAAAAACATGTCATACCAGTTTCAAAGATTCTGGGTTATCAAGAAACTTGACAAATGTAGTATACATGATAAAACCTGAATCAGTAAAGATGTTAGAAGATTGAAATTAAAAAGTTGGCTTCGAAGATGAACGTTAACTTTTTGTATTAACAGAGTATCTACCAAAATTAATCATAGAAACAGAGTATGAGTTAAAAAATTTACTATTTTATTATGTTGTCAACAAATGATTCAAACACCTAACTAAACCCTTCTTGAATATATAGCAACAAATGGTTAAAATCGTATTTGTATCAAGATAGAATTTAAATTAAAATCGGTTAAACAATATAAAGTTCATTACAATATGAATGTTCATACCAGTTGCTGAAGAAAAAACAATAAAACCTCCAGTAATTGAAATGTAGAAGACGGAGAATAAGAAAGTTGAAACCCTAGAAAATGACTAGGAAGAAGAGATTTTTGAAAGAAGTCAGATGATAGATGTTTGATGTGTAATGATGCTAAAAAATAATGATGGTTGTATTTTCGTTTTCCCATATTTTTCAACAGATGAAAAATATTTACACATACACCCCTTATTGAATTTGTTATTTACATTTACATTGAAAACCTTGCATAACACATATTTACACATAACCTCTGTTGGTCGTTGGGAACAGTGTGAGTTAAACAGTTGTTAGATAAACAAAAGTTATGAGAACAGATGATAACTTTCAGCAGTTGTTTTATTTATAGCTAACATATGTCCACTTCAGAACCTCTGTTGTCATAATGGATAACAGTCAGCAGTATAGTAAATCAACAGTCATTAGGATAAACAGAAATTATGACAACAGACGGTACCATTTAGCAGTGGATGTATTTCTAGGCAAGGATAAGTTTCAAAAACAGTTGTTTTCAATCGGTATAACTCAACAGTCGTAAGTCTAACATCTGTTATTAGCCCAAGCACTGTTAGTATCAAATCCTCTGTTAAACATTTTAAGATTGAAAACAGACCTTTTATAACAGCAGATGCTATCTTTTGTCAGACTTTAGCTACAACACACCTTTTATAACAACAAAATATACCGTAAATTCTTCCAAAAAACTGTTATTGACATACAAATTATATAATAATACTTATAGCAGACCTTAAATGATTAGCCCAACCACTGTTAGTATCAACTCCTCTGTTAAGCATTTTAAGATTGAATATCATCTGTTGTTCGTTAACATCTGTTAACCAATAGGAATGACTGAAATAATTAAAATGAAGATGCAACAACAAAGATTAATACTATTAAAATTTATTCATTTAGTCAACAGTGGTAAATCAAACAGTCGATAGCATACACAGTTGTTTCATCATCAGCAGATATTCTCTTTTACGAAAGTTTAACTACAACAGACCTTTAAAACTCCAAATATTGACCTCTGTTGACTTACCAAACAGATGTTCAGACATAATTAAACATCAACATAATCTAAATCTAAATCAAACTCAAACACTAAATAAGTAAAACTAAAACACATATTAATACTATTAAAACTTAGGAATGACTGATAAACAAAATTATAAAATAATACTTAGGAATGACTGAAATAATTAAAATGAAGATGCAACAACAAAGATTAATACTATTAAAATTTATTCATTTAGTCAACAGTGGTAAATCAAACAGTCGATAGCATACACAGTTGTTTCATCATTAGCAGATGCTCTCTTTTACGAAAGTTTAACTACAACAGACCTTTGAAAACTCCAAATATTGACCTCTGTTGACTTACCAAACAGATGTTCAGACACAATTAAACATCAACATAATCTGAATCAAACTCAAACACTAAATAAGTCAAACTAAAACGCTGATTAATACTATTAAAGCTTAGGAATGACTGATAAACAAAATTATAAAATAATACTTAAGAATGACTGAAATAATTAAAATGAAGATGTGACAACAAAGATTAATACTATTAAAATTTATTCATTTAGTCAACAGTGGTAAATTAAACAGTCGATAGCATACAGAGTTGTTTCATCATCAGCAGATGTTCTCTTTTACTAAAGTTTAACTACAACAGACCTTTGAAAACTCCAAATATTGGCCTCTGTTGACTTACCAAACAGATGTTCAAACAGAATTAAACATCAACATAATCTAAATCAAACTCAAACACTAAATAAGTAAAACTAAAACGCAGATTAATACTATTAAAACTTAGGAATGACTGATAAATAAAATTATAAAATAATACTTAGGAATGACTTAAATAATTAAAATGAAGATGCAACAACAAATATTAATACTATTAAAATTTATTCATTTAGTCAACAGTGGTAAATCAAACAGTCGATAGCATACACAGTTGTTTCATCATCAGCAGATGTTCTCTTTTACGAAAGTTTAACTACAACAGACCTTTGAAAACTCCAAATATTGACCTCTGTTGACTTACCAAACAGATGTTCAAACACAATTAAACATCAGCATAATCTAAATCAAACTCAAACACTAAATAAGTAAAACTAAAACGCAACATAGATTCATAAGATTAAAATTTATTCATGACATTAAAATTCCAACAATTACATCACATACTGAACAACACTAAAGTTCAAATCTAACAATAACAGCAAGAATTAAGAAACTTTAACTTCAACTCCATCGATTGTTGAACCTCTCGATGTATATCCTTCAGCATCGTCATGAACTCCACGTCTCTATCACCGCACTCTATATTACTGACAACACAAAGTTCACGAACGGAAGTTGAAGGCATCCGCATAAGATCTCTAGAAACCTGCTCTCTAGTGAACAGCCCAACTTGAAATCCATCAAAACATCTCTTCAGCTCTTGAAGAGTAGCCCTATCTTCATACACCTGTTCCTCGATTTGCCTGACAAAACGCTGCCTTAAATCATCTGATTTTGCATTTGTGAATGACGCCATTTGAATAAACTATATTACTCGACTTTCCTGAAAGTATGATATCTTCGTAGGAAGATTTTCTGAAAAACAGGTGAAGTGACTATGAGTTTATATACTGGAATTTGTAATTGTCAAAACGTGATGCAAAAACCTTTTCAAACCCCAAGTCTTATGGAAAAACTGTAAAATTAAATACCAAGAAACCCAAGGGACAAAACATTGAAATTCAAAGAACAAAAGCAGATTGTCACAATTACAATTAACCTCTTCATTTACCATGTAGACGCGTTTTTGAACTCTATAAAAGACCGATAATTACTTTTGATTCAAAACATCAACAAACTGTCCTACAAATCACTTTCTGTCAAAAATTGTTCCAAATCAGAAAACCAACAAAAAATCTACATGGCAAACTTCAGCTTCTACCACTGGTCAGACACCAGCGATGTTAAAACACAATTCTCGATGTGGTCACTCAAAGAACAAAGAATAGACCAAGAACTAAACAGGAAAGTCGACATAATCAATGACACTAATTACAACAAAACCTGGAACAGCATATCATTGCTCGATGAAGTCCTCCACTCTCCTCCATCAGAGTTCCAGAAGAATGCAGAAGAGTTTCTGACACAACTTCTAGAACAGGATCGGAAAATCTGCAACATGCTAACTGACCTGAAATTCAAAAGAGAGCATGAAATCACATGGAGAAAGGCCAGAGTCTACGAAATCTTAGCAAGTGTTAACCCTAGCGTGTAATACTCTATAAATATTTCATTAAATTTGTATTTTTCTATGTAGTAGTTCATTTTAATAATATAAACATGCATCTTAACATATTCTAAAATGTCAGTGTAAATAAAAACTCTGAACATCATCAACAGTTAATCAAAGAAGGTAACACATGCAACCTTTCATGATGTTGCAATAATTATACTGCAACTTCGATATTGAAAGGTTGACGTGTGATGGGAAACTTCATTGAAACGACGATGTTGGAACAATGATACTGGAACGATAACATGTAAACAGAATCATCAAACATTCAAACAAAGAAGTGTAATCGGAGAATAGCGGCTGAATCACGAGAAAGATGCATTTGAGAGAGAGAGAGAGAGAGAGACACGCTCGCAGATATCAGCGAGAGAGATTTGAATGTGGAGCCAGATAATTATGTCTTATTTATAGGATTAGAATATATGATTTGAATTTTGAATGTGGAGCCAGAATTTTGAATTGGGAACTGGATTTGAGGGAGAGATGAAAGCGTGGAGCCAGAATTTTGAACTGGGAACTGATGTTAGATGGCAGAATTTTGAACTGTTAACAGATGTTTGAATTGGTAACAGAATTTTGAACTGGATTTGAGGCAGTGGTTTGATGGTAGGCCTTTGAAATATGAATGTGGGCCAACTTTGAATTTTAAATTCTTTAAATATTAGGCTTTATGATGTAATAATGACATAAGAAAAGCCTTGTTGGATATGCTCTCAAGCTGACACATCAGCTTTTCTTATGTCACTTGGATTTCTCCTTTTATAGAAAGTATAGAAAGATTACAATAGAATTAAAAACTATCTAAATCTCAAAGATTATATATTTTTTCGATGATCGTCTTTCTTTGTAGAGCCATTTCCAACGCCTTTCCGGTTAGATGGTCGTTCGACTTCGAGTAAAACTCAAAGTCTCTCTCAAATTGTCTATCCTTCATAAGCCCGACCACCTCCTAGTTTTCTTCCATGCGTTGAGCCCCGAGGTCTTGTATGTCTCGATGGCGTTGGTTCATCTCCGTAAACGCTTCAGTCCAGTCGGATCCTCCCAACGATGACTCCGGCCTCCTTGATCTTGCACCGCTTCTCCTACTTGACGGTCTTTGTACCTCTGGTACTTGCTCTTGCCCCCCTTCCTGGCCCGTAAATAATGGATTTACGTCGTCTAGGTCGACATTTCGAGCGTCGGATGTTGGCATTTCGGGTTCAATCGACTCGTTGGTTTTCGACCGTTTTGACGGCCTTACATTTGTCATCCGACTCGAAGAAGCCCCTACCGTCATCTCGACATTGGTTCATTTAGGGCAATGACGAAGAATTTTCCAAACCTTCAAGGATGGGAAATTCCCTCGGGCCGCTAGATATTCTACTAAAGCCGACCGCATTATATCCTCATCGCTCGAACCGTTTTTCCAACCGTTTCGATGACATTGATAAATTGATTGAAAAGTTGTGCACTTATTGTTAATATCAGTCCATTTGCTCGATATTGAATCTGGTTGCCCATAAGCGTCCCTCTTACCCATGAGATCGAAAAACCTTCTCGAATTCTTCTCCAAAATAAATGTTTATTTTGATTGTTTGCTAAAAAAAGATACAAAAAATACATGTTTTTACAAAACAAAGTATATGTATAAATAAAAATCTTACCTATTTCGGGATCCTCCGATACGTCGATCCACGATCTAGCTAACGCGTAATCCTCTTCGTCATCCCAAGTTTGCACGTTTTTTTCTCGATGGGGTCTTGGTTCCATCTTTCTTTTTGTGTGAGGTCCATTTGTTGCATTTGGTGTTGGTCGGTTGTGTATCCTGTATTTCCAGTTGAGTCTCCGTTTGTGTCTCCAGGACGAAGTCGGGCTCGCTTTGTACCGAGCCGAATGGTTGTGAAGCATTTGCGAAACCTTCGATGTTTTGGTTCGTGTTCCAACCATATAGGTTTGGGTCCCATGAGGGGGGTTGGTTCAATAGGTTTATGAAGCCGGTTTGGTTTTGATTGCACTCGACAAACCCGGTTCCAAAGGTTGCGTCCTTTTTCATACCTAGCCACCAATAGAATTCCTTAAGATTTTGTGCCTAATCCATGATCAACTATCGTAGATCATTAATAGTAAGATTCCACACTCTGTTTTTGAAATACAACACTTTGTTTGCTTTCATTTCGAAATTCTTCTAATTCTCGTGTAGCTCTTAATTCTCTACATGGCCTTCCTTCAAGGCTTCCTCTTGAACGACACGAATTTGATCTTTGAGACTAGTTTGAACAAGCATTCTAAGTACTCGTACTCTAAGTGGTTTAACTCAATCTTTCCTACTCAAGGCATCAGCTACTACATTAGCCTTACGTGGTTTATATCGAGTCTCACAATCGTAGTTGTTTAATAACTCCACCAACCTTCATTATCTCATGTTCAACTCCCTTGCATTAGCACGCACCCCAAGCCTTATAGAGTTAGAATTGGTGCTTCGCACAACTCTGTTGTAGCAGCTGAAAAGTTGTTTCTTGTTCTTCTTCCCACTCAAATTTCTGATCTTTTTTAGTTAGGGAGGTTAAAGGTTATGCAATACAGGTTCTAGTTGTGTCGAGTTGAGCTTATGAGTATAGTATAGGCTCTCCAAGGATACCTAAATCTCTATCACCAATGGCTCTTATACCATCTTCTGTCACATCCCGACTCACAGCGGAAGCGTACGTGGGTGCAACAGACACATGGTATAAGCACACTGTTTGTAAGGATAATGTATTAACCATTAAACATTACAAACGTTTACACTATTGTTTACACACTAAGGTTTGTCACACAGTACAAGTCCACAAGCAGCTATCCTTATTGCAGGTATGCATCTATGTATAATAACATCTGCCGAATCAAAACTTGTCCAGTTAGCTCGTTCACACCTTATTCTTCTTTCATATTACCGAAAAAGCATGTTAAAAATAGTCAACTACAAAAATTCAACAGAATATCTATAATATAAGATCTTTAACAGATGATGATCAACAACTCATAAAGTCTGTTGAAGCACGTTATAACAGTGCTTAGCCTTTAACAGATCTTTAACAGTGCTTAGGGGTTAACAGATATTAGCACGCTATAACAGTGCTTAGCCTCTAACAGATGTTAATGTATCTCGGACCCCAACAGTTTTCCGACTAACCAATTGATTAAATATTCATTCATCAATCTAACAATAATATACAACCCTACTACTTATTGTGACAACTGTCAAAATTTCAGGTATTCGTACAATGATTAGTGCTTAATGATTGTGCTGAATTACAATTAATGACTTGAACTGCTTTCTGATTATTGATTTATACATACATGTGCATCATATATTGCTAAATGTTATGACATGATTGCATGAGAGCTTTATTGCCTCAAATGATGCATTAAGTACAGTTAGTACAGTTATCAGATAAATCAAGAATATGCTGACGGAGTTCAGTACATAGACAGACAGTGTGTTGAGACACAGAATGAGCCAGAAACCAAGTATTACACTAGTATAGTGTGTAGGAAAGTAAGGATCACAAACCTGCCTTTTTAGAGATAGTTTAAGTGCCGGAAAGTGCCTAAAACTCACATAAAGTGCTGAATTCGGCAAAAATCATCAATTTTCAGCATTTAAACACACTAATATTATGCAGAAATATGGTTAAATGGTCCTGAATGCTTTCCTAACTGTCGGGAATCAAAAGTGTCACGAATAGGTACATAAAGCACACTAAACTGCAAAGTTTAGCACCTTAACGAACCGGTAACCAACCGAACAATCGGACACTACCTAAAACACCAAATTTACACTAGAAGCACTGTTTTAACATTACCAAGCTAGTTATGGTCCTTGAACAACATAACACACTGTACAAATATCTAATAACTAAATCACTTAACTTGCACTTGGATTTCAACTAGTAACAAACTAGTTTAGTTTAAACCTATGTCTAGACTCCCCCCCCCCCCCATATCTACGGCCCCAATAAGGGCCCCACTTTGTTGATTTGTTTCAATATTATAAGGGATTATGTTTATGCTTTCCTAAACATAGAAACCAAGAGTTAAACACTTAAAATGGACTATAAGTGAATATGCAAGACCATAGCTTCATTCTTACACACAATGAAACACACACAACTTCTCCGTCTTCCCCTTGTGCTCTCGGCCGAGAATCAACACACACACCCCCACCATATTTGATCAAGCTTCATACAATCCAAGTATATACAAAGGTGTTAGAGGTTACACAAAGGAGCTAGGAGCTTACGAAAGTTCAAAGACCTTGTTCATTTGCTTTTATCCACTTGTTTTCTTCACTTGATCATCCCTAGCCTTGTGCTAGATGTAAGAACCTTGATCTTGCTATTCTACATCTTATATTAGTCGTTAAAAGATGTTACATAATGTTGATCATGAAAGAACACTAAGAATCACAAGAAGTAAACTTGAACATTAGCTTAAAATATGAAGAAATCTTGATGAATATGAGTTGTTATGCTTGATGATTGTTATTCATCCATGTATTTGATGTTGATCATCATATGATATTGCTAGATCATGATTAAAAACATAATCTAGCAAGATGAGAGGATGAACATGATAGAAGTTAATGGATCATCCTCATGAGAAGCATGAACTTGAAAGAATATGTGGTTTTCTTGTAAAGTAATGATCAAAGTGAGTTGTTAATCATGTAGATCTAAAATTTCATGGATAATTTCTAAAGAAACCAAGTTAAAAATATAAGTTTTACTAAATCTTGGTTCTTACATAAACAAACCTTATTTTTGGTGGTTAATAAAGTGTAGAAGTATATGTGTAACAAGAAAAATCCATGAAGAAACATTTTTAGAAAATATGATCATAAGTTGTAAAGATCTATCTTCTTCAAAAATGATGTTTTTAACGAATGAACCACATATCAAAGGGTAACAAGACTCACTAAATACCCTAGTAAGTTACTACAAATTTTTACAAATATTCAAGTTCATGAAGTAGTAGATTATGCTTGTTTTTGGCAAAATTGGTAAGTGTAAGTTGTTTATTGTTGATTGTGGATTGATTGTGTTGATTTTACAAAAGAAAATGATATACCTTTAAGGTTTGGAAACCTCCATTTTTAGGGGAAACTATGGCAAAATTTTTCTAGAAATTAAACACTTAGAAAAATATTTCCAAATAAATATTTACAAGTGTATTTTAAACCATAAATTTTTACATAAACTGTGCCATAATTTTTGTTACAAAATTATAAATATTGGAGGTTGGTTTTTATAAATAAAAGTGACTAAATATGTATTTAGGAAATATATATTTAGATGACACCATGTGTGTGATTATTTGTATATTTTGTGTATTAGTTATATTATTTTAGGACTTAAAAAAATATAACTTATCAAAATACCAAGAATTATCATCCAAAATATTACCAAAATTCCAAGAATATAAACATATACAGTTATACACAAAATATTGGTGAAACCGAACCAAGTAATATAACTTACAAAATATTCCGGAAATTATATTCACAAGTATATTTTGGACAACAAAAGGCAAAAATATGATTTTTACAATTATTACCAACTTATATCATATTTTTTACAAGAAGAAAATATATTATTTTTTGGTGAATAAAAATATGTATTTTCTTGGAAATATTAGAAGATATATTTTTTTAAGAAAGAAATATATATATTTCCTCAAACAAACTTGAAATATATTAATTTTTGGAAGAGAAATAGATTTATATATATTTTCTAAGTTAGACTTGAAAATATATTATTTTTTGAACTTATATGAAAATACAAATATTTTTTCCAAGGGAAAAATTATAAATAATTTTCCAAGTAATATTTTTAAAATATATATTTTGGAAATATATATGGACTTTTATTAAGGATATTATTCCGGAAAAGTTAATATAATATTAAGTATAAGGATACTTAATAATTACATGAAGATATGTATTCCCGTACATACAAATACACACCGGAATGCGACCCCAATACATGGCAAAAATATACTAATACAAGAATTCGAGTACACCCATCCGTGGGAAGGATATACGAGTATAAATACTTGAAAAGTTTTAAGTTAAAATATATTGTTAACAATTATTCCAGAATTTAATAAATATAATTTAAGTTAAAATATTTATTATTTTAACAAATAATTATATAACTTAGAATATTATCGAAGACACAAAGAAACGTAACTCAAAGACATTAATACTAAGTCAAGGCACGACCCGCTCGTCTAATAGATCATAGTACGTTGTAGGTAGTCGTGGTTATCCGAAGAAGCTTGAGTTACGGTTATTGAAGAAGCAAGACTGTGAGTTCATGACCCCCTTTTTCTTTTAACTGTTTGCGGTTTTATAACTTCGGGGGTGAAGTACATGTTACAAACTGCTTACAAATGTTATTATTTGGTATGGTTAGCTACGGAAGGGTACTGCTAGATCATGTGAGTGGTGGGAATAACGCTTAAGACCATTAATCCTCGTTGTAGGACCGAGGGACATGAGTGATAGATCTATTTGGGTGTAGCGAGCCCCGCCCATGTTGGACCAGGGTTTGGCCCATGGGTTGACTATGTGTTACAGCCGGAAGCCCGGTGCAAAGTCTTCTAGGCTTGAGCCTTCCTGCATCACGTCACACATATTAATGGCCTTGCAAACCATTAATGATATGTTTTCCTTATTTCTTTCATACCAGGGTTTTCAAACATACATACATACTTTCAGTAATTACAAAGGTTTATTCATACACACAAACAAACACATGAACTCGCTCAACTTTTGTTGATGTTTTCAAACTACATGTATCTCAGGGAATTAGATGTGGATCTGGCGAGCGTTCGGAAGTTCCAAGTGTGGTTTAAGAATAAAAGATGTCATCCATGGTCTTAGGGTTTGGTCAGTGTGTCTTATCCTGGACGAGACATGTCTTCCAAATCCTGGTTTTATTTAATGTCCTTTGTCGAGTCTTTGTGAACTCATAAACAAGTTGCATGGTTTGTACTCGAATTTGAATTCTGTGTTTTAAAACAATGTTGTTGTTTTGTTTTTAAACTTATTTAGTGGATGAACATCTTTGGTTTTATCATATAGTTGTTGTTATGATTGAATGCAATGATATTAAGCAAGTCACACATAATCATGCTTCCGCAAAAGACAGGGTGTGACAGTTTGGTATCAGAGCTTCGATTGTAGCGAACTAGGATTCCTTCTCGAGTCTAGACTACAATCATTAGGGCTCTCACGAAAGTGTTTTCACAACATGTTTTCATTGCATATTCGAAACGCCCAGATCCGGGAAAACAAACATTTTTACAAATGAAAAGACACGAAACACATTTCAAGGTTTATGTTATGGTTCAGTCTGAGAGACTGGGTGGTTCAGTCTCAGAGACTGGGTGGTTCAGTCTGAGAGACTGGGTAGTTTAGTCTGGGAGACTAGGTAGTTCAGTCTGAGAGACTGGTTGGTTTAGTCTGGGAGACTAGGAAGGATACATGATTACATGATTACATTTTCATTGATTACATGCTTAATGTTAGTAGTTAATATATGTGCATATGTGGTGATTATTATGTTACAGATACCATGTCATCATCTGATAGCGGATTGTCCGATGACCATGATCCCATGGCTATTGTTTCTGACGATGAGATCGTCCCTGAGCCAGAGATCTTCACATCTGATACCGAGAGTGACCCAGAGATGATGTCCGACAATGACGACGATTTTCAACGATTTGCGCTGCCCGATTTTGGCGATGATCTACTGCTTGCTGATGGTATCCCAGACGAGGATCCGTTAGTTATTCCCATTCTTATCCACGATCATCTTATCATCGATCATACCGATGGTGAGCATGTAGTGGCACCGATCCTCACTCATGTTCCTTTAGTGGTCATTCCTCCTGAGGATTGGCCATTCGATGATCTGTTTAACGACGATTTTGATCTGTTTGTTGATGGTCCTCCCGATGACGCTCATGGTGACGGAGATCTAGATGAGGAAGTTGTTGCTAGTCCACTTCCCGAGATCCCTGTTATTGACATTTCCTCTGACTCCAGTTTGCACTCTGTCTCAGATTCCTTTGCATCTGTGACATCTTCCACCTTACAGGCAGTTGGTTTGCGACGTTACGCCACTGATACTGATGATGATACAGACATGTCAGCTGCACCATCCCCTTCGCATGACTTTGAGGTTGATCTTGAGCCTGATTTTATCCCTGTTAATCAGCCTGTTGATGCACCCGCTGATCCTAAGCCGATACCTGCTCCTAAGCTTTTTCCTGATCATGACCCTATCCCATTTGGCATACCTGACATTGCACCACTTATACCAGATCTAGTTCCTACACCCGTTGACCCTCCTGTTATTGAGCCAGTCACTCCTCCACTTGCACCTGCACCCACTGATGTTGCTCCTTATCACCCAGAGAGTCCACTGAGGAGGGCACTTCAGGAGTCTGATGTACACCGTGTCGACCTGCCTGTTGTTTTCTTGCAGGACATACCCGCACCCCATCCAGGGGAAGGCACTTCTAGCCAGCAGCCTGGCCATGACCCTCATGTTTCATCAGCTTTCCCTCACATACCTCGGTCTGCACCTTCTGCTCATTTTACTTCTTCACCACTTAATGAGCCACTTAGATGGTTCCCACCGTACACCATGCCGATTTCTGATCCCTACCATCCCTCGCAGTTTACTGGTTATACACGAGATGAGTTACTTCTATCATTGCAGCTCCAGTATGAGATCATGAGCCGCAGGATTTTAGAGCTTGAGATGATAACGCGTCCTTTGCCATGTCCGTGTCAGCCTACATTTGTTCCTCGTTCATCACCGTCCCCGTTCTCACATCCTCCTACACCGCTTACTCCATTTCCTGAGTTTGACGCTCGATTTCTCACCGTTGAGCAGCAGATCAGTTATCTGTTGCGTCATGTTTATGATCTTGAGGAGGAGCTTGCGCATGTGCGCAGCTTGCTTTTCTTTCCTCCACCTCCTCCTCTCCCACCATCAGCATAGCCAGTTTTTGGTTTTATGTAGGTAGCTTACTTTTGATGAGAGCACCACTATTGAGCCTAGCTAGCGAAGCCTTTTGGAGATCACTTTTTTGATTGTATGATTTTTGTAGACTGATAGACTGGTTGAACAAGGGTAGTGTGACCCTGTGTTCCTTGTGATACGATACTTTTGTAAAACATGTAACAATATTGGTGGTCGATGATTAATGAAAGCTCAATCGTAATGTTCTCATTAAATACATTGTTGAATTTCATGTTTGTGCTATGATTGTGAAAAGAATGCTTGTTGTGATGATTACTTATATACCTACGTATATACACCCCTAGGTCTGATTCGTATAATAGATGCTTATGTGCTTAAATCTTTAATAAGACCTAACCTATCCAATCTTCTTTATAGAAGATGCCTCCTCGAAGGAACACTCAGTTGCCCACAACAGAGGCAGAACTGCATGAACGGATTTCACAAGCAATCGCACAACATGAGGCCTTACGCTCTGAACACAGCGGAGGTACCTCAGGAAATAACCCACCTCACGATAATGTTTAAGTCACTTAAGACACATTACGATACGTTTGGACATTCCATGTGCGTTTGCTAATTCTTACTATGAATGATGTTGCTTGTACAGACTGTACTTACAAGCAGTTCCTTGACTATAAACCTCTGAACTTTAACGGCACTAGAGGTGCTGTAGCCTTCGTAAGATGGGCTGAGAAGACAGATTCTGTGCTGCGAATGAGCAAGTGTACGCCAGAGCACCAGGTCACCTACATTTTTGGACTATTCCTAGATGGAGCTCTATCGTGGTGGAACCTTCAGGTTCAGACTCTAGGTGAGGCTGCAGCGTATGGTATGACTTGGGATGAGATGAAAGAACTGATGCACAAGAAGTACTGTTCAAGAGCTGAGATTCAGAAGTTGGAAACCGAGTTTTGGAATCTGAAAATGGATGGACCCAAGATTGCTGAGTACGTACAGAGATTCCATGACCGGTCTCGTGTTGTCCCCTACATGGTAGAACCAGAGTTCAAGCGAGTTGAACGTTTCATTTGGGGATTGGCACCCCAAATAATGAGCATGGTGACTACTTCAAAGCCTCCAACGATCACTGAGGCCATTGATTTGAGCGTGGCATTGACTGAAGAAGCGATTAGATTGAACAAGTTTTCAATCTCTGAGGGAAAGAAGAAGGAGACTCATGTCGAGTCGTCAGGAGAGAACAAGAGGAAGTTCTCAAATTTCAAGAAAGGTACCCAAGGAAAAACAGTGGTAACAAGAAAAGAGATGCGAACCCACCAGCCGAGGTTAGGACCGGTGTTGCAAGTTCAGAAAACAAGGGGAAGGGATACATGGGCACCCTGCCCAAATGTGAGGTATGCCCGTTCCATCATGCCGGCCAGTGTAGGTTCAGGAAATGTGAATCCTGTGGAAAGAATGGACATTCGAAGGAAACGTGTTGTGTCAAGGCCCTAGCCCCGGTTTGACCCGGTCTAGAGCCGCGGGACAGGAACCCGTGGTATTTAATTGATGCTACAGCGGAAGATTTTAACAGGATCTTTTAAAAACTTGAAATGCTCTATTATTTTATTTCATAATTCGGGATAAACCCCGGTAGTTTACAATAAAGTGATTTCACTGGGAAATCCTTATTTTTACAAAACATGTTTCTTTATTTATATTGAGCCACTTGCTTAAGCTTGTAGTGCTTAGTGGCACTTTTCCTGGATCACAACAGATCACCTGAAACATGTTTGAAAAAGGTTTTGTCAGCGGGGAAATACTGGTGAATCATTCTTTTTACTAAAAACGACGCATTGTTATAATTTACAGTATTAAGAGCGATTACAATGTTTATATATATCAACCATCTACCCACGGTATTTGTCACTCGACCACCTATTGGCTATCTCGTTGTCCAATGGTGTATGTGACTATGGTCATATCACCCCTTGGCTAACTCGTTGTCCAATGGTGACGGTTATCAAGTATTGTATACAAAACCCCTCATATCGGCTATAATTTGGAGATTTCAAAGACTTAATCCCTGGAATTATAACTTTAAAACAAACATGATTTTGAAAGCAATTTTGGTAAAAAGAGAATGACTCACATTGCAGATTTATACGGGCAGAGTTTAGCCTACTGATAAGCCTGATAACCTCATTTAAACAACAATGCACACGAACTAGATCTGTAACTAATACAGCATTTATGATAACTCACGAGATTAAAACCTCACGACGAATGACAAAGTGCAATACTTAAACATCCATCGAATTCACGACGAATGACAAATTATAAACCCAATTTGAGCAGCACTTAAACATTCATCGGATAGTTTCAATCGATCGGACATTGAATCGTAATAGCGATCGAGTTATTACCCTGTTACTGCGGCAGCGTTTCATGATTATGTGTGTTTTGGTAGTAAATAGACAATAACTCAGCATACGAATTGAGTTTTTACGTCGAACCGAAGCCAGAAATCAAGTGCCAAACTCCTTTATTTATATCTGAAAAAGCGACTCCCTCGCGTGGCGCGAGGGGTCGTCGTGTGGCGCGAGGGGTACTACCCTACCATAGGGTAGCCCCGTGTCTTGGTAGGCTTGCTGAGTTGGTCGTTTGTTAAATTTCGAATTACACGTAAAACTGTCTAGATAATATCAACTAGGATTTACCCCCCTGAGTTTTAGGGGCCCTGATCCTAATTCCGATTGTTCTGAAAATTCTAGGGGTCATGCAGGATTACTTGGGGGTCTCAATTAGGGTTTTCTATTAGGAAAATAAAATAATAAATAGGACTTTTGATGAGAGTTGTTACATCCTCCCCACCTTAATAAAAATCTCGTCCTCGAGATTCACTGAAATAATTGAGGATATTTTCGCTTCATTTCCGATTCCAGCTCCCAAGTGTATTCGGGTCCTCTTTTCAAATCCCATTTGACTTTGACTAGTACTAATCACTTGTGCTTGAGAAACTTGATCTTTCGGTCTTCTATTTGAAGTGGTTTCTCTACGAATTTGAACTTTTCATTTACCTCTATGTCCTGAAGAGGTACTACCAGTGATTCGTCCGATAGACATTTCTTGAGATTGGATACATGAAACACGTCATGTACCCCAGCTAATTCTTCTAGTAGTTGTAAGCGATAGGCAACTGGTCCTATACGTTGGGTTACTGAAAATGGTCCTGCGTATCGTGGACTTAGCTTTCCTTTCTTACCGAACCGTACTATTCCTTTACAAGGAGAAACTTTCAAAAGTACCTTATCTCCGACTTGAAATTCCAGTGGCTTGCGTTGATTATTGGCATAACTCTTCTGGCGATCTCGAGCAGTCTTCAGTCGTTCCTTGATCTGAGTGATCTTGTCAGTAGTTTCTTGTACAATTTCAGGACCTGATAATTGACTTTCTCCTATTTATGCCCAGCAAACTGGAGTTCTGCACTTTCATCCATACAGTGCTTCAAATGGGGCAGCTTCAATGCTTGTATGATAACTATTGTTATAGGAGAATTCGATCAAAGGTAGGTGATCGTCCCAGTTTCCACCAAAATCTATCACACATGCTAGGAGCATGTCTTCCAGGGTCTGTATCGTCCTTTCACTTTTCCCGTCTGTTTGAGGATGATATGCTGTACTTAAATTTAGTCGGGTTCCCATTGCTTCCTGGAAACTTGTCCAGAAATGGGAAGTGAAACGACTATCCCTATCCGATACAATGGAGAGTGGAACTCCATGTAAGGATACTACTTTGTCTACATACAACTTTGCTAACCTTTCCATGCTAAAGGTTTCCTTCATGGGTAGAAAATGAGCTGATTTAGTAAATCGATCCACAATTACCCAACTCGCATCATTCCCTTTTCTGGTTTTGGGTAGCTTAGTAACAAAATCCATTGTTATGAGCTCCCATTTCCATACAGGCATTTCTAATTTTTGAAGTAGACCCGAAGGTTTCTGGTGTTCTGCCTTAACTTGTGAACAAGTAAGACACTTAGAAACATATCTAGCTATATCCTTTTTCATTCCTATCCACAAGAAATTATTCCTTAAATCTTGGTACATTTTATTGTTTCCTGGATGCATGGTATACCTAGATTTATGGGCTTCCTCTAAAATCTTATTTCTTAAATCTCCTTGCTTAGGTACCCAAATCCTTCTTTTGTGGAATCTCCAAATTCCATCCACTCCTCGCTCTAATTCCTTTATTCGCCCTTTCATTCCTTCAGCATCATCATTGATTGTTGTTTCCTGAATGTTCTTTAATTGTTCCATTAAATCTAACTGTAGATTTAATCTAAGAGCATGAATTCGTCATTGTTTCTCATGATACTTACGACTTAAGGCATCTGCAACTACGTTTGCCTTTCCTTCGTGATATTGGATATCACAGTCGTAGTCACTTAGGATTTCCATCCAGCTTCTTTGTCTCATGTTTAATTCTTTTTGCCCAAATATGTACCTTAAACTTTTATGATCCGTATAGATAGTAAACTTACTTCCATACAGATAATGTCTCCAAATCTTAAGGGCAAAAATTATGGCTCCTAACTCTAAGTCATGAGTCGTATAGTTTTCCTCGTGCTTTTTCAATTGCCTTGAGGCATATGCAATTACCTTTTTGCGTTGCATTAGCACACATCCTAATCCTAGTTTTGAAGCATCACAGTATACTTCAAAATCTTCAATCCCTTCTGGCAAGGCTAGGATTGGGGCATTTGTTAACTTTTGCTTTAAAATTTTAAACGCCTCTTCTTGCCTAGGTCCCCATTCAAACTTAACTGCTTTACAGCTTAGCTTAGTTAATGGTATAGCTATCTTGGAAAAATTCTTAATAAAGCACCTATAGTATCCAGCTAATCCTAAAAAGCTTCTAATTTTCATAGCTGATTGTGGAACCTTCCATTTGGTGATTGCTTCTATTTTAGAGGGATCTACGTGAATACCTTCGTGGTTCACCATGTGTCCTAAAAATTGCACTTCCTATAGCCAAAATTCACACTTCGAGAATTTGGCGTAAAGCTTTTCTTTTCTTAACAAAGTTAAGAGTATATGCAAATGCTCACAATGTTCCTCCTGACTTTTGGAATAAACAAGTATATCGTTGATGAAGACAATTACAAATTTATCCAAATATGGTTTACAAATTCTATTCATCATGTCCATGAATGCCGCAGGTGCATTTGTTAGTCCGAAGGGCATGACTGTAAACTCGTAATGACCATACCTAGTTCTGAAAGCAGTTTTAGGTATGTCATCTTCTTGTACTTTCAATTGATGGTATCCGGAGCGTAAGTCGATCTTAGAAAAGTATCTAGCTCCTTGAAGTTGATCAAAGAGGTCATCAATCCTAGGTAATGGGTATCGATTCTTAATTGTAACCTTATTCAATTCTCTATAATCAATACACATTCTCATTGACCCATCTTTCTTTTTCACAAACAACACTGGTGCTCCCAATGGGGATGAACTTGGTTGTATAAAACCTTTACTTAGTAATTCATCTAATTGCTTTTTCATTTCTAGCATTTCTGTGGGTGCTAACCAATAAGGTGCCTTGGCTATCGGTGTAATTCCAGGAATTAGATGAATCCTAAATTCTACTTCCCTATTTGGTGGTAATCCCGGTAGTTCTTCGGGGAATACATCTGGGTATTCTGCTACTACAGGAATTTCTTTAAGTTCCGTTCTCTTTGTGTTAATGATTACTGAAATCATATACATCGTTGCCTGTTTTCGTGAATAACTGGCCAACTTTATTACTGAAATAAATTTCAGTGGCTTTCTTGGCTTATCTCCTGTAATTGAAATTATCTCTCCTGTGGGGGTACGAATTTCTACGGAATTTTTGTCACAAAGGATTCGAGCATGGTTGGCTACTAACCAATCCATTCCTAACACGATATCGAATCCGGCTAAATTCATAGGTAACAAGATTGCAGAAAATTTATGACCTAAGAGTTCGATCTTTCCTTCTCGCAAAACCTTATCTATGTTAACAGAATTTCCATCTGCCGTTTCAATTGTAAAAATCTGCCTAAGGTTGGTCAAAGGTAAATTAAGAGCTTGGCAGAATGAAGTATTAATAAAACTTTGGTTCGCACCAGAGTCAAATAATACTTTTGCATACACGTTGTGAACTAGGAACGTACCAGCTATCACATCTGGAATGAGTTCTGCTTCTTGAGTGGTTAGCTGGAATGCTCTTGCATTTTTCTTAGTAGCTCCGTCGGCCGTCTTGGCTTTGTTGTCTACTGGTTTGACCAATTTGGGGCATTCGGGTCTGAAATGCCCAGCTTCTCCACAGTTATAGCAGATCCTGGTCTTCTTTCTACAATCTTCCTCACGATGTCCTACAACCTTGCAAAAGTTGCAGGTTTCATTGCATTTTCCAAAATGTTTCTTTCTGCAATTCTTGCAGAAAGGCGGAGTGGAAGATTTCTCGGTTCCTCTCTTCTTGAATTTGCTATTATTACCCACACAAAATCCTTGGGAAATTTTCTGATCCAACTCCTTCTTCCGGTTTTCATCTCTTGTGCGTACCAGCTCGTCAGTTAGGGTATTTGCTAATTCTACCGCATCGTCAATAGTGCGAGGTCTCGCAGCTTTAACGATATTACGGATTTCGCCAATAAATCCCCAAATATAGCGAGAAATGAGTACCGGTTCGGGCGAAGCCAGCGTTGGTACCACTCTTGCATACTCGAAGAATGTCGAAGTATACCCTCGACAATCTACACCCATCATCCGATGGTTCAGGAAATTATTTGCCATTTGTTCCTTTTCATATTCCGGACAGAATTTTCTTTCCATTAGCTGCTTAAATTCTTCCCAACTCATGGCATAGGCCATATTTCTTCCTTTGGCTTGAAGTACCGTATTCCACCATTCTAGCGCTCCTTCTTTAAAAAGATATGACGCGTACATGACCTTGTCTTCCTCAGCGCATTTACTTATCATAATTACTGCCTCGGTTTTCTCCAACCAACGCAGCGCTACAGTTGCCCCTTCATTGACTGCAAATTCCGCTGGTTTACAGGCAAGAAATTCCTTGTAAGTGCAACCAGGCGTTGCAGCTTTCATTTTCTTAGGGAGTGGGGCCTGCCGTGGATCATTATCATCGTTAATATGAGTGCCGCCTCTGTTTACGCTATTACTGAAATTATCTTCTTGAGTACGTTTGCTAGGAATAATTTGTTGAGGTTCAACAGGTTTCTGGGCAGCAGCAAGGATTACTGGAATAGCATTGGCTATTCCTTGAGCAACGATATTCTCGATATCTTGCCTAGTCATAAATTGATCTTCCTGATTTTGCTCAGATTGATTCACTCCGTTAACTGGTTCATTATTAGCAGGTTCCATCTGGTAATTAATATATATAAATTATTAGCATAAAATAAATAATAGTTATATGCAAACAATCACACAATACAACACACGTATAGCCAAAATTGTCAATTTCTTGACGTCCATTTCTTTTATATTATATACACTGCTATCTTACAAAAGTTTTATTTTAAGTTATTTTACATAGTCATATTTTATTATTTATACAATCACAGTTTCACAACCACACTATTTCTCGTCAGCTGGCCCTCAGAAACGACGTTCCCTCTCGTCGTACTTCTAGGAGATCTGTTTTCCTACCTCCCGAATCCTATTCCCTGCATTCACCAGTTCCTCGCCAAAGTGGCGGAGTTCAGCTAAATTTTCATTACTCATTGGTGGGTTTGGTATAGGTTCTGGGTCGAACTGAGGGAAAAAGGTATAAGGGTTATTGAGGAGGTTTTGAAACTGCCAGTCGTTAGTCCACCACTCGTCCATTTCTCCTAAAGGTTGGGTATGGATCAAAGGTTTTGGGATAGCTGGTTCCAAATTTATTGGAAGTTGGGTTTCGGCAGGATAAGGGAAGAGGTTATTATTGATAGGCCTGAGAATATCACAGCTTGCCAATACGCGATCCAATTCCTCCTATAATGGCAACTCCTCGACTTGCTTAGAACTTTCCCCAATTTCCATTTCTACTTGCCTAGTATTTTCCTCAATCTCGATTCGTTTTCCTTTATCAATGGGATTTTTTATTTTGAAAAATTTCCTAGTCGTTGGTTTCCTCCTGCGTACACGTCTCCAGATACAAATCTTCTCCTTTTCTTGGGTTTTGATTTCTCCGGAGGTGGAGCTCGAAATTCCATAGGTTCCTCCACATCAGGTAAGTAACCAGTAAAGTTTCTGGAAACTTCCACTTTCACCGGATAGAGATTGAGATTCTAAAGGGCTTCAGATAACTCATTCATGTTGTTTAGCATATATGCAAAAATGCACACAAAATGCTAAGTTAAAATATAATAAAATTTCACAGATAAACATTCAAGTATTATTGCATACCGTGTGACAAATTTTAATACAAAGGACAACTGAAAATTAAAACATACTAGGGTTTATTGTAAACTTATTTATTTACTGGGTAAAATTTTCTTTAGAGTTTCTGGTTTGTAAATGTTATGGGTGCTAGAACTGGGTCAGGGTATTTAAAATTTTGCGTTTACTGCTACAGTGGCTAACATATAGAGATTTGTCCATTTTTCATCTAATTCGTCTTGCCAAGGCGGGTTATTGCCTATTTCCTGTGTCTCCTTAGGCATCATTACTTCTTTTGGTTGTGGCTTCTTTATTTTCTCTTGACTTTTCCTAATAATCAAACTTCTTTTATTAGGAGAAAGTGGGTTCTCATATTGTGCTTTACGAACAAATATTCCTTCCTCAGTATTTGCTGAGTGTTTTGAGGATGAAGTTCCTTTTTCTTTCGGTGCAGTATCTAATTTATGATAGATGTCCGAAAGTCTTTGTTTACCCATACTGTAAACAAATATTCAAATAATAAAACACGTAATCACAGAATGGCAGTCAGTAAAAATTAAGTATTTTTTAAATACTTAATTGGCTTAAATCAGTGGCTCTGATACCACATTTTCCTGTCATGGCCCCAGCCCCGGTTTGACCCGGTCTAGAGCCGCGGGACAGGAACCCGTGGTATTTAATTGATGCTACAGCGGAAGATTTTAACAGGATCTTTTAAAAACTTGAAATGCCCGATTATTTTATTTCATAATTCGGGATAAACCCCGGTAGTTTACAATAAAGTGATTTCACTGGGAAATCCTTATTTTTACAAAACATGTTTCTTTATTTATATTGAGCCACTTGCTTAAGCTTGTAGTGCTTCGCGGCACTTTTCCTGGATCACAACAGATCACCTGAAACATGTTTGAAAAAGGTTTTGTCAGCGGGGAAATACTGGTGAATCATTCTTTTTACTAAAAACGACGCATTGTTATAATTTACAGTATTAAGAGCGATTACAATGTTTATATATATCAACCATCTTCCCACGGTATTTGTCACTCGACCACCTATTGGCTATCTCGTTGTCCAATGGTGTCTGTGACTATGGTCATATCACCCCTTAGCTAACTCGTTGTCCAATGGTGACGGTTATCAAGTATTGTATACAAAACCCCACATACAGGCTGTAATTTGGAGATTTCAAAGACTTAATCCCTGTAATTATAACTTTGAAAACAAACATGATTTTGAAAGCAATTTTGGTAAAAAGAGAATGACTCACATTGCAGATTTATACGGGCAGAGTTTAGCCTACTGATAAGCCTGATAACCTAATTTAAACAACAATGCACATGAACTAGGTCAGTAACTAATACATCATTTATGATAACTCACGAGATTAAACCCTCACGACGAATGACAAAGTGCAATACTTAAACATCCATCGAATTCACGACGAATGACAAAGTATAAACCCAATTTGAGCAGCACTTAAACATTCATCGGATAGTTTCAATCAATCGGACATTTAATCGTATTAGCGATCGAGTTATTACCCTGTTACTGCGGCAGAGTTTCATGATTGTGTGTGTTTTGGTAGTAAATAGACAATAACTCAGCGTACGAATTGAGTTTTTACGTCGAACCGAAGCCAGAAATCAAGTGCCAAACTCCTTTATTTATATCTGAAAAACCGACTCCCTCGCATGGCGCGAGGGGTCATCGCGTGGCGCGAGGGGTACTACCCTACCATAGGGTAGCCCCGTGTCTTGGTAGGCTTGCTGAGTTGGTCGTTTGTTAAATTTCGAATTACACGTAAAACTGTCTATATAATATCAACTAGGATTTACCCCCCCCCCCCCCCCCTGAGTTTTAGGGGCCCTGATCCTAATTCCGATTGTTCTGAAAATTTTAGGGGTCATGCACGATTACTTGGGGGTCTCAATTAGGGTTTTCTATTAGGCAAATAAAATAATAAATAGGACTTTTGATGAGAGTTGTTACATGCTGGGATGGAAATGGTCGTGGAAATGTTGGTCAGAGGGGAAATGGAAATGGTAATGGCAATGGAAACCGTGGTGGAAACGGTTATGGGAGTAGGAACCAAGGTGGAAACAATAATCAGGGAGGTAATAGAAATCGTGGTGGTTCTGGAAACCAAGCTGGTAACGGAAACCGTGGAGCAAACAACAATCAGGGCGGAAATGGAAACGGAAATGGTCGCACCCAAGGTTACTTTAGCTGTGGTGATGTTTGGGCATTTCAAGCGGGATTACCTGAAGAACAATCAAGCCCAAGGGAGAGTCTTCAACATTGGAGCTAGGGAGGCTCGTCAAGATCCGAACGTAGTCACGGGTATGTTCACTATCAACCAACACTTTGCATCTGTGCTATTTGATACTGGTGCCGATTATAGTTTCGTATCCTTATAATTTAAGAATATACTTGGGTTAGTTGCCAGTAAGCTAGATATTCCATACTCGATAGAACTAGATAATGGAAAGCTAGTAGAGGCAAATGAAGTGATTAGAGGTTGTGTGATAGAGCTTTGAGAGCATGACTTGGGAAGCTTTGACGTGGTAGTAGGAATGGACTGGTTATCGAGCAACCGAGCTGAGATCGTATGTCATGAGATGATTATTCGTATTCTGACAACGAATGAAGAGACGATTGTAGTGCACGGAGAAAAGCATAATACGCCTCTACGAATCATCAGTTGCTTGAAGGCATGAAAGTTTTTACAGAAAGGATGTGTTGCCTTTTTGGCTCACATTGTTGATAAAGAAGTCGAAGAGCCGAAGCTGGAAGATATCCCGATGGTAAGGGAATATCCTGAAGTCTTCCCCGAAGACTTGTCAGGATTACCGCCCCAGCGACAAGTCGAATTCCATATTGACTTGGTTCCAGGCGCAGCGCCTGTAGCCAAAGCACCTTATTAACTTGTGCCTTCCGAGATGCAAGAGTTGTCGACACAGCTTCAGGAACTTTTGGATAAGGGATTCATTAGACCAAGTTTCTCGCCTTGGGGAGCTCTCGTTCTGTTTGTCAAGAAGAAGGACGATAGTTTCCATATGTGCATTGACTACCGAGAGTTGAACAAGATAACCATCAAGAATCGGTATCCTTTGCCGAGGATTGATGATCTCTTCGAT
This sequence comes from Helianthus tuberosus, assembly GCA_030545235.1. NCBI lineage: Eukaryota > Viridiplantae > Streptophyta > Magnoliopsida > Asterales > Asteraceae > Helianthus > Helianthus tuberosus. Next base: position 84,135,863 of record CM060389.1, read on the forward strand.
CAACTTCAAGGTTCGAGTTACTACTCTAAGATCGATCTTCTATCAGGTTATCACCAGCTGCGGATTCAAGAGGAGAGTATACCGAAGACTACTTTCAGAACTCGTTATGGACATTACGAGTTTCTAGTAATGCCGTTTGGTTTGACAAACGCGCCAGCAATATTCATGGATTTAATGAACCAAGTTTGCAAGCCATATCTCGATAAATTCGCGATTGTATTTATCGATGATATTTTGATTTATTCACGGTCGAAGGGAGAGCATGAGCAACACCTCAGAGCCATTTTAGAGCTGCTCAAAAAGGAGAAACTGTACACTAAGTTCTCAAAGTGCGAGTTCTGGTTGCGTGAGGTACAATTCCTTGGTCATGTAGTGAACGAAGATGGAATCCATGTGGATCCCAATAAGATCGAGGCGATTAAGAATTGGGAAACTCTGAAGACACCAACCGAGATCCGACAGTTTCTAGGTTTAGCAGGGTATTATCGCCGATTCATTGAGGATTTTTCTAAAATCGCTCAGCCGCTGACCTCCCTTACTCAAATGGATAAGAAGTATGAATGGGGAGATAAGCAAGAGGAAGCTTTTCAGTTGCTAAAGAATAAGCTTTGCGATGCACCTATTTTATCCCTACCCGAAGGCACCGATGACTTCGTGGTATACTGTGACGCCTCGCGTCCGGGATTGGGCTGTGTGCTGATGCAGCGACAGAAGGTTATCGCTTATGCTTCACGCTAGTTGAAGGTTCATGAGAAGAACTACACCACACACGACTTGGAATTAGGCGTAGTGGTGTTTGCTTTGAAGATTTGGCGGCATTACCTTTATGGTACCCGATGCACGATCTTTACAGATCATAAGAGATTTCAGCACATATTTGATCAGAAAGAGCTTAATATGAGACAGCGACGATGGGTTGAGTTGTTAAATGATTATGATTGCGAAATCAAATATCACCCAGGAAAGGCGAATGTGGTGGCAGACGCCTTAAGTCAAAAAGAGAGGATTAAGCCCATAAGGGTTAGGGCTTTAGAGATGATCATTCAGACAGACCTCTCGTTGCGTATTCGTGCTGCACAGAGAGAAGCTATTAAGAGAGAGAACTTGAAGGATGAATATCTCTGTGGGATGGAGAAAAGCTAGTACCCAATGAGGAAGGAACTTTGTGTTTTATGAGACGAATTTGGGTTCCTCTTTTTGGTGGTCTTAGAGATGTTATTTTTGACAAAGCTCATAAATCGAGGTACTCGATCCACCCTGGATCGGACAAGATGTACCAATATTTGAAGGATTTTTATTGGTGGCCAAGACTGAAGGGCGATGTTGCTACCTATGTTGGAAAATGTTTAACTTATGCCAAAGTGAAGGCCGAGTATCAGAAGCCTTCAAGTCTTCTGCAGCAACCTGAGATACCCATGTGGAAATGGGAACAGACCTCAATGGATTTTATAACGAAGTTGCCTAAGACACCCAGAGGTCATGATACGATTTGGGTAATCGTAGACCGTCTGACAAAATCTGAGCACTTTCTGCCAATCAGAGAAAAGGATAACATAGGTAAGCTAACTGAGCTATACCTAAGGGAGATAGTTGCACGTCATGGAGTGCCTATCACAATTATATCTGACAGAGACGAAATATTTATGTCAAGGATTTGGCAATCTTTCCAAGAAGGGTTTGGTTCGCAGTTGAATCTGAGCACCGCATTTCATCCACAGACGGACGGTCAAAGTGAGAGAACGATTTAGACACTTGAAGATATGTTGCGAGCTTGCGTAACGGACTTGGGTGGCAGTTGGGACACTCACCTACCTTTGGTTGAGTTCTCCTATAACAACAGCTACCATACAAGCATTCAGGTTGCACCGTACGAGGCTCTCTACGGACGAAAGTGTCGATCGCCGTTATGCTGGGCAGAAGTAGGCGATAGACAGCTGGTTGGTCCCGAATTGGTCTAAGAGATGACAGATAAGATCATGTAGATCCGAGAACGCATTAAGGCGGCTCGTGATCGCCAAAAGAGCTATGCGGACCAAAGATGTAAACCTTTGGAATTCGAAGTGGGTGTTGGTGCATACGTCTGTCGACTTCGTCTTGTATCGAGTCTTGTACTAGAATTGTTAGATCAGGGCACGGTGTACGAGAAAATAGGTTTTGAGTGTGATTGGTTAATTTCGCTTGAAAGTGGCAAGTATACTTTCAAACGAAATTAACATTGGTAATTTCGCTTGAAATGGCAATTGCCACTTTCAAGCGAAATCAGCTCTTCTATATATAGCCTTCATGCGAAATCATTTGTAACTTTGGTGATTCCGGTACCGAAGTGCTGCCGACGTGTCTACTGATCTGAACACTTGTTATAATCAATATACAAGACATTTTGAAGTGAATCAAGTTGTTTTACAAGTCTATTTCATTGTTTCCGCCTTTGAAATAGATTAGAACTCTTCTGGTCGACTCGTTTGGGTCACAAATCGATCCTACAAGTGGTATCAGAGCTCAGGAGGAAGAGTTCTTGCCAAAACAGACATAATTTCTGACTTCTACACCTTCTTTTACAAAATTCACAAGTTTTTACGGTCAAAATGGATTGAATTTCACACATAACACGTGAAACAGTGTTTTAATGAATCCTTGAGAGTATTGGACCTTAATTCAGCCTAAAATTGGTAAAATACGTAATTCCGCTTGAAAATCAGATCGAAAAAGATGATGTCAGCAGCATTTCACACGAAATTAGCAATTAAGTCCGCTTGAAATTGCTATTTCGCTTGAAAAGTACATCTAATTCCGCTCGAAATAAGTAATTTCATTTCAGTGTGTAATTCCATTTGAAAAGTGCACTTAATTTCACACAAAATCACCTGATTTCGCTCCAAAGTGTAATCTCGTTTGAAAGTTCATCTGTTTCACACGAAATAAGGTATTTCGTGTGAGTGTGTATTCCGTGTGAAAGGTATTTCGCGCCAAAAGTGTTATTCCGTGTGAAGGGGGTATTCCGCTTCAAAAGTGATTTCAGTTGAGACTTGATTCCGTTTGAGTTTGGTATTTCGTGTGAAACTGAGTTTTTGAGACTTGTTTATGTGAAACAATTTCCCTAAACATGGAAGAGGAATTTTACAATGCTTTTGCTACACCAGTTGCTCCGGTTACAGCTGTTGAAACTCTTTACAGTGAAAATGAGACGGGAACTCATCAAAAACCGCCAAAGCTTATGTACATTGAGGATTTTAGAGGATGGCAAAATTGGTTTGAAAACTGGGTGCAGGCTTATAAGTTTGACGCATGGTGCTCATTAGAGAAAGATTACATGAAACCGAAAAATGAACGTGGGATTGAAAAGGCTTTTTGTGACTATTCAGATATTGAAAAATTGAAATACACAAGTGAAAAGATGATGATCAGTATTCTTCAACAAGCAGTTAAAGAAGATATCTTTGTTTTACTCCAAAATGAGGCTACTGCTAGATCAATCTGGACAGCATTAATTCAAAAGTTTAAAGGAAGTGCAGATATGATCAAGAACAAAAGGGCTTTACTGAAGAAATCATTTGATATGTTTGTAGCCTTAGAAGGTGAAACAACAAAAAAGACCATTGATAGATATTGTCATTTGGTTTTGGAAATGGGAAGATTGGAAATAAAGAAAGAAGACGAAGAATGGGTTGATAAGCTAGCTGATGCTTTACCGCAGCAGAAATGGGGAACTTATTTGTTGATTTTAAAACACATGAGAAAATCTGAAAATATGAATCTGGCACAGTTTATTCAGAAGATTGAAGAGCATGAATTGGACATTCAGAAAACAACTATCATGTCTAAACCAAATGCACAACAAGATGTCAGTCTATACTATAGAGAAAACAAATTTGAAATTACTCCAAGCCCAAAGATTCAAACAGGTTTCAGTGCGGATAGTTCTTCTCGAACAAAGGGAAGTACTGTGACTCAAAGTGGTGGATCTTCGTCTTCATACTCAAGCTTTGATCCAAATTTTACAACACCAAGTTCTCAAGAAAAGAATTCTACAAATCTGCAGTGCAATGTTACCTTGAGCATTCAAAATGGTCAAAATCTTTCTCCGGAAATAGCTAAGCTACACATGGCATCACTCGTTGCTATGTTGGAATCATATGAAAGTTTGATTGCTGGTAGAATTGGAAATCCGATGCTTACCAAAGAGGATTATGACCAAATTGATGCTGAGGAACTTGAGTTGATGGATATCAAGTGGTGTCTAGCAAGTGCAGTTAGAAGAGCAGAAAAATTTACACAAGTCATCAGAAGAGATGATTTTCGAGAAATGAGTGCATCTCCAATAAGGTTTGACAAATCAAAGGTTACTTGTTTTCGTTGCAAAGAAAAAGGTCATTTTAAGCGGGAGTGCAAAAAAAAAGAAGCAAATGGAAGACAAGATCAGTCTGGAAAGAACAATTATTATCAAAAGTCAATTTTTCATCAGATTGCTCAACAACCACAAACTGCTCATGCACGTACCATTGAAGAGAAAAGAGCTTGTTTTGGTATAATTGATCAAGATGATGAATTTGTTGCAGAAGGATTTAGCTGGGATAAATACATTCCACCTGGTTCAGGTATTGTTGCTAAGATCTTGGAAGAGCAAGAAGTCAAAAGAATGAAGATCTTTAGATCATCAGAAAGTGATGATGATACTGATGACGAGGAAGAATACATTAATAATGCAAGAAAAAGTTTAGACTCATTTAGTTTTAATTTGTTTTTTGCAGATAAAATTGAAGTGTTGAAAGAAAAAACGAGCTGCTCGTCTGAAGAAAGAATTAGAGATACAAAGAATTACTGAAGAAAAAGAAAAACTGGAAGCTGAGAAAACTGGAGTTGAAGAAAGTTCAACAAAGAAAATTGAAGAAGAAGGAAGTGAGATAAAAGTGAAAGTTGATGAAAAATTGATGTTTGAGAAGGTTGTCGAAAAAATTGTTGAAGTCGAAAAAATAGTCGAAGTTGAAAAACTCGTAGAAGTTGAGAAAATTGTCGAGGTAGAAAAAATTGTTGAAGTTGAGAAGATTGTCGAGGTTGAAAAGATAGTTGAGGTCATTAAACCTTGTCTGAAGTGTTTGGAGTCTTGCAAACATTGTGAGGAGAAAGACAAGAAGATTCTTGAACTGAAAGAACTGAAAGAAAATTTGTTGTCTGATGTGAAGTATGTGAAAGAATCATATGATGTGCTGAATAAAACAGTTGATGGTTTGAACAAGACAAACAAAGAGGTTGATGCTGCTATGACAATGATGAGTTCAACTTTAATGACTAAGCAGAAGGTCATCAATGAGTATATTGAAGACTGTGCTAAGCTGAAGCAGGATTTGGAACTTGAAAAGATTGAGAGTGAAAGAATCAAACGTTTGTTGTTGAGTTATACAACATGTGATTATTTGATTGATCGAGTTTATCCTACTGTTGCAGGTCTTGAAGCATTTCAAGATAAAAAGACAGAAGATTTGGATACTGGTAAGAAACAAAATGTCAAGTATAACAAGTGTCCGCCCCCGATCTATGAAAGTTATTCTCCCAGAAAGCCAAATGAAGAACGTTTAAATAAGGCTCTCAACATCAAGTTAAAGTCTGAAATCATTGATCAGTTACCAGATAATATTGATGTAACATTCACAGCGTCTGACACTGATCATGAGTCTGAATTGTTAAAGAAAGTGGTCGATCAGGTGTTGGATATGGATGAAGAGTCAAAGTCGGAGTCTAAGTCTGAAAGTTCGAGTTCGTCAGAAAAGAGTCCGAGTTCACCAATTAAACGGGTTTACAATAAAGAATTCTTGTTATCAAAATCTAATTTGAATTATGAACCAATCAAAGTGGCATATACTTTGAATGATTCAGAAAAATTATATTCTGATGAAGAATTTTCAATAAGAAGTGTCAAATCTAAAGATCAAACAGGTTTTCAAATTAACAGAAATTAACATTTCTGAAATAAAAGATTTAAATCTTCATGAAAAACCTAAAAAATACACTTCAAGATTTCAACAGAGATTGAATAAGAAAAATGGTTACAGTTCTGGTTCAGGTTATCGAAAGAAACCAAACCTTAACGGTAATTTCAAAAAGCAGGGTTTAGGGTTCATTCCCCCAGGAAATCATAAAAATGAGAAAAATTATAAACCAAACACAAAATTTGTTTCAGGTACAAGCTCAGAAGAAGAACAGAAGAAACCATTCTTGAAACAGTCAAATCAAGAGTTTCTTGCTGAAAAGAAAAAGAATATGATGATGAGAACTGAGCAAAGAGTTGAGAGAAGAACGTGTTTCAAATGTCACAAGATTGGACACATTGCTTGGAATTGCCAACAGTCCAACAACACAAAACAAGGAGTTTCTTTTAACTCAAAATTGAAAGGAAAATGTGTTGATAAAAGGAAACAACCAACTGAGAAATCTAAGATGTCTGAAAATTCGACTTTCGAAACTGGTGAAGTTTCAAAACGTTTTTACAAAAGAAAAGTTGATTTAAACAAACAGAGATGGGTTGTAAAATGTTAGAGTAGTTCTGATAATGAATCTGATTCCATAAAATCAGAGCAGTCATCTGTTGAGAAAAAGAATGAGGATTCCGTTCTTGAGCTGAACGATGAAAATTTTCCACCATTGCAGGCAGAAAATCTGAAATCAAAAGGTAGGTTTGAGATTTCAGGTCAATTCTTTTCTGGTAAAGGAGAATTTGATGCTGAAAAGGCTTTTAATGGTAAAGTCAAACATATATTTGGGAAAATGGTAGATGGGAAAGTGAAAAGTGCAAAAGATTTTTACAGATCAAAAGGGGGTCGGGATAGGATTGAATCAAAATCACCCAAGGCTGGTCAGGCTTGGGTGACAGCATTTTCAAACTGAAAACCTGACTTGCCGGAGCTCCCAGGTTGGTAAGAGTGGAGCATGAATCGGCATCTTTCTTAAAAATATCACAGTTGTGAATTATGGTTGTTATGTGATATTTCGACTTACAAGTGGTAAATCAAGGACATTAAGTTGTACTTGATTTTCTACAATTTGGTATTTGATGTTTGAACTTAAAATTGTTATGTTTTTCAAAAGGTTGAAGATGAAAGAACAAAGTGATGAGATTATCCCCTAACCTACAAGTGGTTTTATGAAATCAACAAAACTTATTTTCCGGAAAAACCATTTGATTAAAACAAACTTAAGTGTATTGAAATCATAATGGGAAAATAGTTTGTTGTAAGGGGGAGTTCTGATTGTTTATGCCAAGTGGATGGCGAATTGATGCAATTCACAACAGTTGTCACTTTACTTGTGTAGTTTGTTTTCAAATTTCTTTTAAATGATTTTGAATTTTAGGGGGAGTAAGAAATTTCAGAAAATCCAAAAACATTTGAAAATTGAAAAAAGACAAAAACATGATATATTCAAAAAGAGTTTTGTTGTAAAAAGAGGAAATGATAGTACATCAGTAGACAATCACAGCATGCTAAAGAAATGGAAAGTCAAAAATGTGATAAACGGTCTCACTGATGATATGCCAGTAGGTTTTTGCACATTTAGTAGATTGTGACGAGATATAAACCTAAATATTCAAACTTGCTTATCTCGTGGGTAACATCTCTCGGATATATGGATAACCCCCGAAATCTTGTTTGAAAGGTCCCTCTTTCTGAGATACTAGGTCTTTATGCTTAGTGATATCTGGGGTATTATCCCGGGACTTCTGATTTTGTGGAAGCAATGGCCTAGTCCCCGTATAATACTTTATGCTTGCTTGAAACATAGCACCGCCCTCAGCATAAAAAAATGATGAAACATTGAAAAATACTAATCATGTGCTGTTGAAGAAAAGATTCTCTAAAGGGAACACACCAAAAGTCGAAGCCGTCATCTCTCTGATTTTGCGGAAGCAATAGCCTGAGCTCTCACGGCCCTCGCCTTTAACCCTATACAGATATCACCTAGATATACTCACCTGTAAGACTGAATATTGGGATCTGGATACGGGAGTATATTCTGAGGTGGGACACGCGAATAAGTTTAAGTATCTAAAACATTAATATCGTATCTCGAAACAGTTGAAATTTGTGTGAAAATTTAAGTGGATCAGTATACTGACAATCTAAGTGAATCGTTTAGAACTTAAAATGTTTAAAGCTTAACGGTGTTGGTGATTTGTCTCAAAAACTGATATGATCCTCTTACATAAACTCACATAAATATTGTATGTAAATATTTCTTTACTGCGTTTCTTTTAATTTCAAAATTCCAAAAAGATTTTCGGAGTGTTTTAGCATAAATTTTTGAAAAATTCAAAAAGATTTTAGACAACTGATGTTGAAAAGCTGATTTTCAAAATTCCGAGTGTTGAACATGATGAACAGGTTTGGGAAGTGTGTGGTTAGAAAAATGATATACATACAAGTAGTCATCAGAAATTAAAATTGTTATAGTCATATCTACCTCAAAATAAAAGTGGTGTTGTTATAAGAATTCTATTAGTAATTTCTAAATTTGTCAAGTTAAAAATTTGGGAAATTTACTTTTGGGTAGAGAATGTGCAGGTTATGGCTATGAGAGAGCCAGGTTACGATTCTTGTACTTGTAAATATGTGAGCAGAGTATGAGCCAGACTTCGATCCCAGCACAATTCAAGGGGGAGTCTGCTAGTAGATCAACATCCGAGGAGGAGAAGAGTTGTTGATACTAAGAGATCTGATCAAGAGAATGTAAGAGCCAGCTTCAGAACCTGGTAAAAGAGAGAAAGAAGAAGAGAGAAGACTAAGGATGCTTTCTATGTCAGATACTTTGAAAGAGCCCGAAGACTGATCAAGGCTGAAGACGTTGAAGACTCGACACTGAAGACTCGTCAACATCCGAGGGGGAGTCTGTTGGTGCATACGTCTGTCGACTTCGTCTTGTATCGAGTCTTGTACTAGAATTGTTAGATCAGGGCACGGTGTATGAGAAAATAGATTTTGAGTGTGATTGGTTAATTTCGCTTAAAAGTGGCAAGTACACTTTCAAACGAAATTAACATTGGTAATTTCACTTGAAATGGCAATTGCCACTTTCAAGCGAAATCAGCTCTTCTATATATAGCCTTCATGCAAAATCATTTGTAACTTTGGTGATTCCAGTACCGAAGTGCTGCCGACGTGTCTACTGATCTGAAAACTTGTTATAATCAATATACAAGACATTTTGAAGTGAATCAAGTTGTTTTACAAGTCTATTTCATTGTTTCCGCCTTTGAAATAGATTAGAACTCTTCTGATCGACTCGTTTGGGTCACAAATCGATCCTACAGTGGGTGATATGGTTTTGTTGAAAGTTTCACCTTGGAAAGGTGTGGCACGCTTTGGGAAGCGTGGTAAGTTAAACCCATGATTTATTAGACCGTTCGGAATCCGGGAAAGGATTGGTCCTGTAGCATACAAGTTGGAACTACCAGCCGAACTTAATGGTGTTCATGATACATTCCATGTATCTAATCTGAAGAATAGTCCAACACAAGAAACAGTGGTTATTCCTGCTGACGAAGTTCACATTGACGACACACTACACTTTACCGAAAAACCCGTTGAGGTTACTGACTGGAAAGTTAACAAGACTCGGAGGAGTAGTGTTAAACTTGTCAAGGTTCGCTGGAATGCACGTCACGGCCCAGAGTTTACTTGGGAGCGTGAAGACCGCATGAAAGCAAAATACCCGCATTTATTCCCTAACACCCCTGCAGCTAGTAGTAAAGCTTAAAATTTGGGGACGAAATTTTCTTAACAGGGGGAGAATGTGACAACTGTCAAAATATCAAGTATCCGTACAACGAAAAGTGCTTAATGACTGTGCTGAATTACAATTAATGACTTGAACTACTTTCTGATTATTGCTTTATACATACATGTGCATCATATATTGCTAAATGTTATGACATGATTGCATGAGAGCTTTATTGCCTCAAATGATGCATTAAGTACAGTTAGCACAGTTATCAGATAAATCAGGAATATGCTGACGGAGTTCAGTACATAGACAGACAGTGTGTTGAGACACAGAATGAGCCAGAAACTAAGTATTACACTAGTATAGTGTGTAGGAAAGTAAGGATCACAAAACTGCTTTTTAGAGATAGTTTAAGTGCCGGAAAGTGCCTAAAACTCACATAAAGTGCTGAATTCAGCAAAAATAAGCAATTTTCAGCATTTAAACACACTAATATTATGCAGAAATATGGTTAAATGGTCCTGAATGCTTTCCTAAGTGTCGGGAATCAAAAGTGTCACAAATAGGTATATAAAGCACAATAAACTGCAAAGTTTAGCACCTTAATGAACCGGTAACCAACCGAACAACCGGACACTACCCGAAACACCAAGTTTACACTAGAAGCACTGTTTTAACATTACCAAGCTAGTTATGGTCCCCGAATAACATAACACACTGTACAAATATCTAATAACTAAAACACTTAACTTGCACTTGGATTTCAACTAGTAACAAACTAGTTTAGTTTAAACCTATGTCTAGACCCCCCCCCCCCATATCTACGGCCCCAACAAGGGCCCCATTTTGTTGATTTGTTTCAATATTATAAGGGATTATGTTTATGCTTTCCTAAACATAGAAACCAAGAGTTAAACACTTAAAATGGACTATAAGTGAATATGCAAGACCATAGCTTCATTCTTACACACATTGAAACACACACAAACTTCTCCTTCTTCCCCTTGTGCACTCAGCCGGGAATCAACACACACACACACCCACCATATTTGATCAAGCTTCATACAATCCAAGTATATACAAAGGTGTTAGAGGTTACACAAAGGAGCTAGGAGCTTACGGAAGTTCAAAGACCTTGTTCATTTGCTTTTATCCACTTGTTTTCTTCACTTGATCATCCCTAGCCTTGTGCTAGTGGTAAGAACCTTGATCTTGCTATTCTACATCTTATATTAGTGGTTAAAAGATGTTACATAATGTTGATCATGAAAGATCACTAAGATTCACAAGAAGTAAACTTGAACATAAGCTTAAAATATGAAGAAATCTTGATGAATATGAGTTGTTATGCTTGATGATTGTTATTCATGCATTTATTTGATGTTGATCATCATATGATCTTGCTAGATCATGATTAAAAACATAATCTAGCAAGATGAGAGGATGAACATGATAGAAGTTAATGGATCATCCTCATGAGAAGCATGAACTTGAAAGAATATGTGGTTTTCTTGTAAAGTAATGATCAAAGTGAGTTGTTAATCATGTAGATCTAAAATTTCATGGATGATTTCTAAAGAAACCAAGTTAAAAAATATAATTTTTACTAAATCTTGGTTCTTACATAAACAAACCTTATTTTTGGTGGTTAATAAAGTGTAGAAGTATATGTGTAACAAGAAAAATCCATGAAGAAACATTTTTAGAAAATAAGATCATAAGTTGTAAAGATCTATCTTCTTCAAAAATGATGTTTTTAAAGAATCAACCACATTTCAAAGGGTAACAAGACTCACTAAATACCCTAGTAAGTTACTAAAAATTTTTACAAATATTCAAGTTCATGAAGTAGTAGATTATGCTTGTTTTTGGCAAAATTGGTAAGTGTAAGTTGTTTATTGTTAATTGTGGATTGATTGTGTTGATTTTACAAAAGAAAATGATATACCTTTAAGGTATGGAAACCTCCATTTTTTGGGGAAACTATGGCAATTTTTTTCTAGAAATTAAACACTTAGAAAAATATTTCCAAATAAATATTTACAAGTGTATTTTAAACCATAAATTTTTACATAAACTTTGCCATAATTTTTGTTAGAAAATTATAAATATTGGAGGTTGGTTTTTATAAATAAAAGTGACTAAATATGTATTTAGGAAATATATATTTAGATGACACCATGTGTGTGATTATTTGTATATTTTGTGTATTAGTTATATTATTTTAGGACTTGAAATAATATAACTTATCAAAATATTACCAAAATTCCAAGAATATAAACATATACAGTTATACACAAAATATTGGTGAAACCGAACCAAGTAATATAACTTACAAAATATTCCAGAAATTATATTCACAAGTATATTTTGGTAAATAATATTTTGGACACCAAAAGGCAAAAATATGATTTTTACAATTATTACCAACTTATATCATATTTTTAACAAGAAGAAAATATATTATTTTTTGGTGAATAAAAATATGTATTTTCTTGGTAATATTAGAAGATATATTTTTTTATGAAAGAAATATAAATATTTCCTCAAACAAACTTGAAATATATTAATTTTTGGAAGAAAAATGGACATATATATATATATATTCTAAGTTAGACTTGAAAATATATTATTTTAGGAACTTATATGAAAATACAAATATTTTTGCCAAGGGAAAAATTATAAATAATTTTTCCAAGTAATATTTTTAAAATATATATTTTGGAAATATATATGGACTTTTATTAAGGATATTATTCCGAAAAAGTTAATATAATATTAAGTATAAGGATACTTAATAATTACATGAAGATACGTATTCTCGTACGTACAAATACACACCGGAATGCGACCCCAATACATGGCAAAAAGATACTAATACAAGAATTCGAGTACACCCATCCTTGGGAAGGATATACGAGTATAAATACTTGAAAAGTATTAAGTTAAAATATATTGTTAACAATTATTCCAGAATTTAATAAATATAATTTAAGTTAAAATATTTATTATTTTAACAAATAATTATATAACTTGGATTAATATCGAAGACACAAAGAAACGTAACTCAAAGACATTAATACTAAGTCAAGGCATGACCCGCTCATCTAATAGATCTTAGTACGTTGTAGGTCGTTGTAACACCTGTGCCTTCACGGCCATCAAACAAATACCGAACCAATGAAATATTATATTTCATACTTGGGATTTGTAAAAATATGTGTATCATTTGCACATACCAATTCTTGTTCAATTTCAAACTCTAAATCGCTTTCTGGAAGGTTATACGCGCACCGATGCGTAAATATAACCAGTTTAATGCAACAAACACTCCGTAATAGTGACATAGGCTTAACATACCTTAAATAACCTTTACATAACTTAGAAATAAGTTTTGAAGGCTTTGGTATGGCAAAATCGAGTTAATTCGCTTACAGGGACTAAAGTTGACAAACTGCGAAAGTATGCCAATTTGAACTGTAACAGACATTCCGGAACATGACCATAAGTTAAACATACCATAAATATCCTTTACATAGCTTAGAAATAGGCTTTGAGGGGTTCGGTGTGCTAAAATAAACTTTTGTGTCATTCAGGGACTAAAAGTGTCAAAAAGTGCACAAGTTTGCATTTTCGCGCATAACTTACGTTCTGAATACATCTGGACATCCAAAAATTTATGTAAGCATGACTACATTATATTTTAGTGTTCGCTATAAGAAAAATCCATTCGTTGCGTCATTTGGATCGTTTTTCGCGCTTATGCGCATTCCGTCGTAATTAAGCGAACATCGCGTTCGTACGGCTAAACGAACCGACATCCGAGATATTTTTGAGCATGTTTTAAGTTCCCTATACTTTAACTTCATTTTAGAGCTTTGAAATGGGGTTAACGGGCCTTAAACGTGTCAAAAATGGCCAAAATACAGTTCAGGGACCAAAACTGTAATTCTGCCAAACTTGCACCATACGATGCGTATGGTATGTATACCATACGATGCGTATGGGGTCTGCAGACCAGGTGCAATGTTTAACAGCCTGTTTTCAGCAGGTTTAACCACAACCACATGTTTGCAACTTGCTTAATCACTAAGTTATGGAGCATTTGTGGCACCATAACATTCCGACAAGTGTACGGCCTTGATCATTGCCTCCTTTTCCAAGAAACGATCCTAGCGGTGGACCATTTCCTATAAATACTAACCAACATCACAACCAAAAACTCACACCTTTGAATCTGAACTTGCTCTCTAAGTTGTCGTGTTTAACACTTCATACCTGAGAGTGTTCGGATCCAAACCTTCCATTCTTGGACCCTTCGTAAGTATTCTTTCGTTCTTTTCCTTATTTTATTGTTTTATCGAGTCTGAAAGTCAAACTTTGTTTGACTTTCTGCGTTGACCAGTAATGGTCAATGCGAAGTTCGTTTGAACTTCGCAACGTGATTGTAATCACGTTGGTCATAGTCCCTTGGGACTATGCCCACTGATTACCACGTTGTCTAGGGTCGTAGGGTAGGCGATCTAATAAATCGCCTATACCTTCGAACCCGACCCAGTTTGGTCGATCATTAGGATCCGACCAAACCCATTAGGTGACCATAGTGTAGGGAATAACCTTCCGAGGTTATACCTTATGGTCACGACGTTTAAGTAGTTGTATGATAGGTAGTTTATATGCCTTAGGTAAATTACCAGAATACCCTTTTCATGTATAATTGGTAATTAAGCATATGTAACCTAAACTTTTGTCACGTAACTGATTATTTAACATGTTTAGGCATATAATACTTGTCATAGGACTAGTTAGGCGGTCCGAACGCGTTTCACGCGCACGACACGTTAAAGTAGCATAAGCTACCCAAACGGGTCGTAATGGGTCGTAGACAGTTATGTTAGGTTTCATTTAGTATGTAGGCTTTGTTAAACCATATCACACGAGTCTCCACACTCGTTTGGTTTACAAACCCTAATGCTACCCAGTCTTCCGATTTAGGTCCGGTTTATTAATGTAGTTACCTATATTAGGTGCCGTTTGATATTCCGCGATCTCTAGCATTGTTTGGTTGTTACTCAAGGACTACTGAGCAATCTCAAGTGAGTACATAGACCCCTCTTTTACTGTTTTCCAAACTGTTTTGGGGTGAAACACATGTGCCTACTTGTTACTTTCGTGCTTTCCTGTTTTCACATCATATACTTGCTATGTTCATTAGTACATTTATAGTACATGATTTCATGGTGTTCTATGCTTTGTATGATGACTTTGCATACTTAGTACATTGTTTTACATGACTTTTCTACTTTGTATGATGACTTTGCATACTTAGTACATTGTTTTATACTGCATCTCTGTTGCATATGTTCCAGTAACATATGGACACATTGTTTTACAGCTCTACCCTGTATGTTTACTCTAGCATACTAGGTACATTATCTTCATAAAACATGCTTACATTTTGGTATGACATTTGGTTTGTTTAAACTATACTATACATTCATTAACACCGATCATGCCGTTCGTTAGTAGGTAGTGGTACCATAGGACTTGACAAATCCCGTTCCGGACATCCCAGGGAAAGGGGATGAAAGGAATGACCGAATCCGAATACATATTCTCTTGATAACTCACTTTTACATAGTTATCCGTCTGTCTCAAGGCTTGGATGTATGAATTTTCACAATACCGCATAAATGTTCATATTCAGTATAGCATGCATATATCTTACAAAACATAACTTTGATTTAAACCAAGTTTTACTTCAATACTTTGTTTTGTACATTTCTACTTATGGTTTAAGTAGTCTACATTTTACTTACCATACATATCATTTTGGTTATACATTACTTGACTACTTTTGGACTATAGACATTTGACATGGATATTTGACATAGACATTTGACATGGATACTTGACATAGACATTTGACATGGATATTTGACATAGACATTTTGACATGATTTACATCTCGACATGAACATTTTACATTGGTTGGTTTGGTTTGATTAAGTGATTAAGTAACGATGCGTGTGTAATATGATACAAACATGGTGGATACGCCGCTGGTACTTCCTATATATAAGTGTTTGTGTGGTATTACATATTGTAGCGTTATTTGAATCATTTCAGTTTGAGACATATAACATTTTATACAAATAACATACTTTTCACAAGACATTGTTTTACAAACAACTTATCTTATACAAATCCATTTTACTATGGTTATTCATTTAACCATACATTATTCACTTATTTATACATATCATCTGAACTCATTGTTTTTCAAATGATTTACAAAACAAAGCAAATAACAAGGTTCATGACTAAACATTTTCTCAATCATAAGTCATGAATCTTATTTTCACAAAACCTATGTATCTCACAGGCATTTTTATGCTGACGTACCATATTTTCACATGTGTTTTTCAGGAACTGTTGCATAAGATGGACAAGATACACATAGACAGACTTGGGCTTTAGTGACAATAAAAGATGCAAGACTAGTTAATTATGTTGTATTTCCTTGTTTGTTAAGACATTGTAACACTTTTAATCAATAAAACGAAACTTCAATTGCCATGGATTTGAAACAATTAATTCTGTTACAACACTCCCCGATGTTTCCGCCACGTTTTGTATGTTCCACGTGGTCGGGGTGTGACAGAAAAGATGGTATCAGAGCCAATGGTTATAGGGAATTAGGTTATTAGTAATGCTTTGACCTAGTCTATAACCTTCTTAGGACCCTAACGCGAGTTTACTTGCGTTTAGTCATAAAACAATACCGTCGCCTATCCTTAGGCGCCGACCACAACAAAAACATAAATTTCAAAACCGCTTTGAAAACTAATCATCTGTTCTAGGATGATTGATTACTAGGTTTTGAACCCTCTATTGTAAGGTTTTGAACTCTCTATTATATGGTTTTGAAACCCTTTGAGTTTTCAAAACTTCGTCAAGGTTTTGGGTTTTAAATAATGTGAACACGTGCAAACTGGAAGGGTGAATGCCTGTATTCTGGGTTTTCTGTCTAGGCAAGCACTTCGTATACATCTCATCAGACGCGAGACCAGTTGTGCTTACCTGGGAATTCTTGGGATGAGTGTTCACTTATAGGCGAGCATGTCTTCGCGATACATTATTTTTGACCCATTTACTTTGATCAGTCACCGTCTCATTTGTTTGCTTTAGGTAACAAACAAATGATCGCAATCTTCATGCGTTATCATTCTGTTTTGATTGTCCAATAATCTTTCACCTGTTTCTCCCTATGCCTTTCTTTTTCTTCAAGAATGTCTCTTCATCACAATGACGCCCAGATATCTGAGCAAGTAGCCAAATTCGCTCAGCGAATAGGCGAAGGAGTCCTGAAGACTGTTGAATTAGCTACTGCCATGTATCGTCTCCTGGATGAAGCCACTCAAGAGTCACCAAGACAGGCAGGACCTAGTCAGGTGACAACACCATCAGCCAATAAACCAATCGAGGAATCAAAGACCATGGATGAACAACCCCCTAAGAAGTCAAAGAAGCGAAAGGCTTCTCAGAACTTCGTCATTGTCGCTCACAATGGTCAAGCCTTCCCCAACCAACCAGCTCAACCCCCTGCTAGGAAGTCATACAATGGAACTGCACTCTTGTGCAACCAATGTAACCTTCATCATCACCCTTGTGTGAAGTGCCGCAAATGTCAGATTTGTGGACTTATAGGTCATACAGCAAGGGTTTGCCCAACTACAGCTGTACCAAATCAAGTTGGCGACACTCCTGCTCAAGCTCGTTTCTCACGAGGGCTTTGCTATAACTGTGGCGAGATGGGCCATTTCCTAAGGGATTGCCCAAAGCTTGCTAAGGCAAATCTGACCCACGGATGAGCAGTTGGCCGAGTAGAAGATGTTGCTATCTTATGCTTTTGTTTCTTTCGTTTTCTTGATTGTGAAACAATCTGTCTCATTCATAAATAAAAGTAGTTGTTCACAGATTCTGATGTACAATTGTAGTTACATATGTGTAGGATTTTCCTATGATACCTACATCAAGGAACTATGTTCCTTACAAACTACTCTTGTGATTCTCTCTTTCAAATGATCGCTCGTGATTCCCTCGAACATTTTAAGTACTCGTTTCATTCTAAGAAACGAAGTACAGGAAATAAAGTGACATTATGAGTGATCATGCTTCTGCACATCAGTGCCTTTGAATCCTTGGTTAGATAACTAAGGGTGTTTTCAAATCTCATACCCATTACGTTTTGATTTTTCAACATACACAGTACCAGTATTTCAAAACAATCTTCATGATCTCAAAACATTTCATATAGTTTGCAAACAATTTTTCTAGATGTATTGTCTATGTTATTTCAAAAACATTGGCCATGTTATCAAAACCAACCTTTCTAATTTCAAAATATTTCATATAGTCTGAAGACAATATTAACACAATACATTTTCTTATCAAGTGCATGATTTCGAAAAGCATCATTCATATCTTTCAAAAACCTTATACATAATTTCAAAATTCATCTCGCATGATTTTAAAACATTTTTATAAATATACTTACCTAGTACACCTACTTTATGATTTCAAAAAGTATTATATATAAGGTTTCAAAAACGTTAAACACACTTTTCTTAAAAGAACCCCATGCATAGTTTTCAAAAATATTTTCCTCATACATTGACTTAACCTTCAAAATTCTACTTCATATGTCGCCTTGGCATATCTAGCATCTCAATTTCATAAGCATTTTTTTTACTTCATGTTTTGACATAAGCACGTCCAGTGCAAGGTTTCAAAACATCTTCAACTTCTAAAATTCATATGGGATCTTTTTATCTTTACAATGAGATCCTTGTGGATGATTATCGTTCAAATCAGAGTCCTTAATTGGATTCCTTATATACCTAAATTCGAACATTTCGGTTCCTTATAATCGAAATCGAATTTTTTTTTCTTTTAAAGATCTTGCTATCTTTATAGTTAGATTCTTGATAATATTTAAAGTACCAAATGAAATCCACGAGATGGGTTCCTAGTGTGCTTTAAATACATGTACTCTGTTAGCAGAACAAACTTCTAGTTAAACAATTTTGTGGTTATGTGACTATGTGTTAATTCATCTTATGTTTTCTTTTATGCATTTTTTGTGTTTTTAATACTCTGGATATTCGTTATCCAAATCCTCGCAGAATCTTTCATATCTTCATATGAGAGATTCGTAGCAGGGTATTCAAAAGGTACTACCTTAAATCCTTAATGGGCTTCTATGTAATAGTTAAGACCCTTGGATTGATATAGTACTACTCCGTGATTCATTATAGACCCTTTAGTGGTCTAGTCAAAGGGATTGATTCACAATTTGGTTAAAAAGAATGACATCTAGTGATGTAGCTGGACAGACTCCTTGATAGTCTATTTAAATCATTTATTGATTTAGTCTAAAGGACTCTATGGCGGTCTAAGTCACGCTCATCACAGGATTGTTCATTTGGTTTTACCCTACACATTATAAAATAGACTGTGTGAACTGTGCAAGGAATTGTCTGATTATGGACGCGTACATAATTATGAAATTTAGTGCACAGAAACACAGTAAGATTTATTATGTGTAAGAACCGATAGTGACAACAATAACGAAATGAAAACGATGTAATGGAGGTACGGTGGACGCACCAATGACGCTTCATATACTTGTATATAAGTGTCCCTCTTACATTGCAAGCATGATGTTATTAAGGTTACTAGAAGTTCAGAACCCAAACCAATGTTGTTCGATCTTTTCAACTTCATGCTTTCAAGCTCTCACAAGTTTCCTCTAAATAAATTTCGGGACGAAATTTCCTAAAGTAGGGGAGACTGTAACACCTGTGCCTTCACGGCCATCAAACAAATACCGAACCAATGAAATATTATATTTCATACTTGGGATTTGTAAAAATATGTGTATCATTTGCACATACCAATTCTTGTTCAATTTCAAACTCTAAATCGCTTTCTGGAAGGTTATACGCGCACCGATGCGTAAATATAACCAGTTTAATGCAACAAACACTCCGTAATAGTGACATAGGCTTAACATACCTTAAATAACCTTTACATAACTTAGAAATAAGTTTTGAAGGCTTTGGTATGGCAAAATCGAGTTAATTCGCTTACAGGGACTAAAGTTGACAAACTGCGAAAGTATGCCAATTTGAACTGTAACAGACATTCCGGAACATGACCATAAGTTAAACATACCATAAATATCCTTTACATAGCTTAGAAATAGGCTTTGAGGGGTTCGGTGTGCTAAAATAAACTTTTGTGTCATTCAGGGACTAAAAGTGTCAAAAAGTGCACAAGTTTGCATTTTCGCGCATAACTTACGTTCTGAATACATCTGGACATCCAAAAATTTATGTAAGCATGACTACATTATATTTTAGTGTTCGCTATAAGAAAAATCCATTCGTTGCGTCATTTGGATCGTTTTTCGCGCTTATGCGCATTCCGTCGTAATTAAGCGAACATCGCGTTCGTACGGCTAAACGAACCGACATCCGAGATATTTTTGAGCATGTTTTAAGTTCCCTATACTTTAACTTCATTTTAGAGCTTTGAAATGGGGTTAACGGGCCTTAAACGTGTCAAAAATGGCCAAAATACAGTTTAGGGACCAAAACTGTAATTCTGCCAAACTTGCACCATACGATGCGTATGGTATGTATACCATACGATGCGTATGGGGTCTGCAGACCAGGTGCAATGTTTAACAGCCTGTTTTCAGCAGGTTTAACCACAACCACATGTTTGCAACTTGCTTAATCACTAAGTTATGGAGCATTTGTGGCACCATAACATTCCGACAAGTGTACGGCCTTGATCATTGCCTCCTTTTCCAAGAAACGATCCTAGCGGTGGACCATTTCCTATAAATACTAACCAACATCACAACCAAAAACTCACACCTTTGAATCTGAACTTGCTCTCTAAGTTGTCGTGTTTAACACTTCATACCTGAGAGTGTTCGGATCCAAACCTTCCATTCTTGGACCCTTCGTAAGTATTCTTTCGTTCTTTTCCTTATTTTATTGTTTTATCGAGTCTGAAAGTCAAACTTTGTTTGACTTTCTGCGTTGACCAGTAATGGTCAATGCGAAGTTCGTTTGAACTTCGCAACGTGATTGTAATCACGTTGGTCATAGTCCCTTGGGACTATGCCCACTGATTACCACGTTGTCTAGGGTCGTAGGGTAGGCGATCTAATAAATCGCCTATACCTTCGAACCCGACCCAGTTTGGTCGATCATTAGGATCCGACCAAACCCATTAGGTGACCATAGTGTAGGGAATAACCTTCCGAGGTTATACCTTATGGTCACGACGTTTAAGTAGTTGTATGATAGGTAGTTTATATGCCTTAGGTAAATTACCAGAATACCCTTTTCATGTATAATTGGTAATTAAGCATATGTAACCTAAACTTTTGTCACGTAACTGATTATTTAACATGTTTAGGCATATAATACTTGTCATAGGACTAGTTAGGCGGTCCGAACGCGTTTCACGCGCACGACACGTTAAAGTAGCATAAGCTACCCAAACGGGTCGTAATGGGTCGTAGACAGTTATGTTAGGTTTCATTTAGTATGTAGGCTTTGTTAAACCATATCACACGAGTCTCCACACTCGTTTGGTTTACAAACCCTAATGCTACCCAGTCTTCCGATTTAGGTCCGGTTTATTAATGTAGTTACCTATATTAGGTGCCGTTTGATATTCCGCGATCTCTAGCATTGTTTGGTTGTTACTCAAGGACTACTGAGCAATCTCAAGTGAGTACATAGACCCCTCTTTTACTGTTTTCCAAACTGTTTTGGGGTGAAACACATGTGCCTACTTGTTACTTTCGTGCTTTCCTGTTTTCACATCATATACTTGCTATGTTCATTAGTACATTTATAGTACATGATTTCATGGTGTTCTATGCTTTGTATGATGACTTTGCATACTTAGTACATTGTTTTACATGACTTTTCTACTTTGTATGATGACTTTGCATACTTAGTACATTGTTTTATACTGCATCTCTGTTGCATATGTTCCAGTAACATATGGACACATTGTTTTACAGCTCTACCCTGTATGTTTACTCTAGCATACTAGGTACATTATCTTCATAAAACATGCTTACATTTTGGTATGACATTTGGTTTGTTTAAACTATACTATACATTCATTAACACCGATCATGCCGTTCGTTAGTAGGTAGTGGTACCATAGGACTTGACAAATCCCGTTCCGGACATCCCAGGGAAAGGGGATGAAAGGAATGACCGAATCCGAATACATATTCTCTTGATAACTCACTTTTACATAGTTATCCGTCTGTCTCAAGGCTTGGATGTATGAATTTTCACAATACCGCATAAATGTTCATATTCAGTATAGCATGCATATATCTTACAAAACATAACTTTGATTTAAACCAAGTTTTACTTCAATACTTTGTTTTGTACATTTCTACTTATGGTTTAAGTAGTCTACATTTTACTTACCATACATATCATTTTGGTTATACATTACTTGACTACTTTTGGACTATAGACATTTGACATGGATATTTGACATAGACATTTGACATGGATACTTGACATAGACATTTGACATGGATATTTGACATAGACATTTTGACATGATTTACATCTCGACATGAACATTTTACATTGGTTGGTTTGGTTTGATTAAGTGATTAAGTAACGATGCGTGTGTAATATGATACAAACATGGTGGATACGCCGCTGGTACTTCCTATATATAAGTGTTTGTGTGGTATTACATATTGTAGCGTTATTTGAATCATTTCAGTTTGAGACATATAACATTTTATACAAATAACATACTTTTCACAAGACATTGTTTTACAAACAACTTATCTTATACAAATCCATTTTACTATGGTTATTCATTTAACCATACATTATTCACTTATTTATACATATCATCTGAACTCATTGTTTTTCAAATGATTTACAAAACAAAGCAAATAACAAGGTTCATGACTAAACATTTTCTCAATCATAAGTCATGAATCTTATTTTCACAAAACCTATGTATCTCACAGGCATTTTTATGCTGACGTACCATATTTTCACATGTGTTTTTCAGGAACTGTTGCATAAGATGGACAAGATACACATAGACAGACTTGGGCTTTAGTGACAATAAAAGATGCAAGACTAGTTAATTATGTTGTATTTCCTTGTTTGTTAAGACATTGTAACACTTTTAATCAATAAAACGAAACTTCAATTGCCATGGATTTGAAACAATTAATTCTGTTACAACACTCCCCGATGTTTCCGCCACGTTTTGTATGTTCCACGTGGTCGGGGTGTGACAGTCGTCGTGGTTATCCGAAGAAGCTTGAGTTACGGTGATTGAAGAAGCAAGACTGTGAGTTCATGAGCCCCTTTTTCTTTTAACTGTTTTCGGTTTTATAACTTCGGGGGTGAAGTACATGTTACAAACTATTTACAAACGTTATTATTTGGTATGGTTAGCTAAGGAATGGTACTGCTAGATCATGTGAGTGGTGGGTATAACGCTTAAGACCATTAATCCTCGTTGTAGGACCGAGGGACATGAGTGATAGATCTATTTTGTAACATTTGTGCTTGTAATCATTGTGAACAGTTCAATTATCAATAAAACAAAGTTATTTGATCCCAATGTTTGTTTGTTTATGTTTGACATTTTTCATGTTTTGACTTTTGTCCAATTTCAAACTCTACATCGCTTTCTGGAGAGTTATACGCAAGCTGGTGCGTAAACGTAATCGGTTTAATGCGAAAAACACTCCGTAACATCAACATATACCTAAAATACCTTAAATAACCTTTACATAACTTAGAAATAAGTTTTGAAGGCTTTGGTATGGCAAAAACAAGTTAATTCGCCTACAGGGACTAAATTTGACAAACTGCGAAAGTATGCCAATTTGAACTGTAACAGACATTCCGGAACATGACCATAAGTTAAACATACCATAAATATCCTTTACATAGCTTAGAAATAGGCTTTGAGGGGTTCGGTGTGCTAAAATAAACTTTTGGGTCATTCAGGGACTAAAAGCGTCAAAAAGTGCATAAGTTTGCATTTTCGGGCATAACTTACGTTCTGAATACATCCGGACATCCAAAAATTTATGTAAGCACTACAATATTTTATTTTAGTGTTTGGCATAAGAAAAATCCATTCGTCACGCAATTTGGACCGTTTTTCGCGCTATGCGCATGTCGTCGTAATTAAGCGAACATCGCGATCGTACGACCAAACGAACCGACATCCGGAATATTTTTTAGCATGTTTCATGTCCACAATGTTTAGGCATAATTTTAGGGCCTTAAAGTTGACTTAACGAGCCTTAAACATGTCGGAAATGGCCATAATACACAACGGGGACTGAAATGGAAACTTTTGAAACTGTTTGCTGATCAGAAGGACCTAGGCGTGACACCTAGCCCCCTAGGCGTCTCGCGAGGCCCTTTCAGATCAGCAAAAGTTGTTTAATCAGTTGTTAACAGCTGCTAAACACTCCAAAGGCCAATGCCACATGTTAATCCCTGATGTTGGGGGCCAATTTGAGTTACCTTAGTGTTGCAACAAGTGTAGGGACAAGATCAAAGCACGGTATTCGAAGAACGATCCTAACGGTTGTCCATTTACTATATATACCCAACCCATTCACTTACAAAACCCACAAATCTGATCTAAGAATGCTCTAAGTTGAAGCCATTACTTCATACCTGAGTTACTTGGATCAAGATTAGCTTTCGGGGACCCTTTGTAAGTGTTCTTCGTTCTTTTATTCGTCTTAGCGTTAAAGTCAAACTTTGTTTGACATTCTGCATTGACCAATTTATGGTCAATGCGAAGTTCGTTTGAACTTCATAACATGAGCCTAATCACGATGGTTGTAGTCCTTAGTGACTATACCTACTGATTACCACGTTATCTAGGCTCAGTGACGAGTCGTAGTTTCGGCCAAAATGCGCATTTTCGCGTATTTTGTAACCAAACTACTCTTAGGTATCAAAACCGTTTGTTTTGATACCAAACCTATTTTCTAAACTTAGTTAAGCATGTTTTAACATGCTTAGCTCGTCACTTTTAGTTTAGGGCTTATATAGGGTAGTTAGGTAAGCGATCTAAACAATCGCTTATACTTTCGAACCCGACCCGTTTGGTCGATCATTAGGATCCGACCAAACACATTAGGTGACCATAGTATGTAGGGAATAACCTTCCGAGGTTATACCATATGGTCACGATGTTTAGTTAGTTGTATGATAGGTAGTTTATATGCCTTAGGTAAATGACCAAAATGCCCTTTTTACGCCAAAATTCATTTTAAGCATATGTAACATAACTTTTGGTATCTAAGCTGATTTGGCAACAATATTAGACATGTTAAGGCATATATTACTTGTCATAGGACTAGTTAAGCGGTCCGAACGCGTTTCACACGAACGACGCGTTAAAGTAGCTTAAGCTACCTAAACGGGTCATAATGGGTCGTAAGCACTTAGGTTAGGTTTCATTTTGGTATGTAGGCTTTGTTAAACCATATTACACGAGTCTCCATACTCGTTTGGTTTACGAACCCTCATTCTATCAAATCCTCCGATTTAGGTCCGGTATATTAACATAATTACCTATATTAGGTGTCGTTTAATATCCGTGATCTCTAGCATTGTTTGTGTTGGGATCTGAGGATCTACTGATTGTGCTTGTTTGTGAGATTTGAACAAATCAAATAGATATGAGCAGTTTTAAGTGCAGCGGAAATGAATAACAAACTTTGTATACACAATCAAAGGAGAATATAGTTTGATAAACAATTGCTTTTTCATAGAGTCGAAAGATTACATTAAAAGCAAAAGGTTACAATGCAAGCTTACAGACTAAACTCCCCCTCAGCCTGATACTCCAGAGTTGGTTGCACAAGATGGATGGATTGAATTGAGGAGAAGAACTCACTCAAAACGATCAAATATAACAGTACAGAGTACTGTCATATTTATAAGCAAACCAAACCAATGATGTACGTTAGCTGACATCACCATGATAGTGACATCTAACAGTCTAACAAACTATAAACACTGGTCTATACAAAACTACTGATGTCTAACAACTGATTGATAATAAAATACAAAACAAGTCTAACATTGTTCACGTTCCACTATTGTAGCCTAAGCACTGATTGTTTGTACATCAGTGCTTTCTTCAAAAGGTGATCAGTCATTGAATGAGCAGTGCTTGGGTCTTCAGCAGTACTTAAGAGACAGCAGTAGATAGAGCTCAGTGTTTGCCTTTAAGCAGTCTTTAGTTGTTTCATCAGTGTTTTGTTCATCAGTTGTTCTTCTGAGCAGTACTTAGAGTGTATCAGCAGATATGTAACCACTGTCAAGGGGAGAGCTTAGTGTAAACGTCTGCTTATTGTGAATCCACTGTTGTGAACCGGTTTTGGCTTTCATTATCTGTTCCTCTGGTAAGGTTCAATCCCAACAATCTCCCCCTGGAACAGATAATGCCAAAACCCTTCATTATTCTGGATTTTTATTCTTCATAAGAAGTTCCTTTGCTTTTCTTTTAAATTCTTCCTCAAAATCTTTGGAACTTGAATCAGCCTCATCCCTGCACAGTGAAAGCTCAAGGAGATCTTGTAGATCTTCAACACTCAGGCCTAGTGCTTGATTCCTTGATATATGCCTCACTTCTCCATTGGTTTTGATCAGAGTCAATACGTGGGTCTTTTGATCAGAGAGCCACTTTAGTATTTTTAAACCAAATGGGTTTCTTGGGAGAGGTTTATTGTCTGATGAACTTAAAGTGTTTGGCCTAGAGAAGAAGTGTAGAGCAGTATCATGAGCTTCAGAAACTCGTGTGAATGCTTTTTCAATAATCTCATTAGCTGCAGCTATGTCTGCTTCAACTTCTTTGTCAGTCATCTCACTGCTTGTGACATCTACTGATGATGTTTGGCTTACTACTTTGACCTTTTTGGCAAGGTCTTGTAGTTTTGCTATTTTTTCTTTATCTGAAGCCAATTTCTTGATAGCTTCTTCAATCAGATCATCTTCTTTATGCTTTTCTTCACCAACAGTCAGCATTTCCTTCCTTTCTTTTCTCAACTTTGTAACAAAGGCTTCTGCTGTACTGATTTGTGTTTCAAAAGTCTTGACCTGCTCCTTTAGCTTTTTGTAGTCAGACTTTTTAGGAGTGTTGGAGACTTTCAACCTCTGTTTCTCAAGCCTTTCATAAGCTTCATCATTTTGCTGCATTGACCATTTTGCTATGGCATCTGCATTATCCACCTTTCCATCCACCAACTCCTGCTTCTTTCTTTTATGCTCGGAAATAAGATCAGCTATGAATTTCTTGTATTTGTTCCAATTTGGAGCTGTCTTTTTCTTCCGTGGATCAAGTTTAATCTTTTCAATTATGTTAGCCTCATGCTTTAGTGCAACTATTGGCCAGTCTTTGAACTGTATTTCTTCAGCAGGATAGAACTTTTCTTTCATTATGTACGAAAGATATTCTTTTCTCAATTCTTTTGGTTGACCTGCTTCAGGAGATAGGCTTGTCATTTCCCTGTTCAGATCACTTGCATATTCTTCCATTTGTTTAACCTTGGTGAGCAGAAATTCCAATCTTTTCAAGATGGCTTCATCACCTTGATCCTTGCATTCAAGTTTGGCTCTTATCTTAGCTTGTCTTGCTTTGAGCTCAAGGTATTCATCCATATTGTCTGGGATTATGAAGCCAATGAGAGAAGGAAATATCCGTTTTGAAGGATCATCTTCAGTGTAAAACTGTTTCATCTCATTCTTTACAGCTTCAGGTTCCAGTGGATGTTTTGCTGCTTCAGGGTCAAATATGTCATCTGTTGACTGAGTGGATTTTCTCTTTCGAGTGTAAGATTTTGCTACCTCAGGGGTGCTTTTAGGTGGTTTATTGATTGAAGCAAATTTGGTTTGAGGTGTAGTGAGAGTCTTTGGACCAACAGTGGTTGTAACTACTGTTGTTCTTACAACAGATGTTGTAACATCTGTTGTCTTCTTCTTTTTCGCAGGAGGACATGATGGAGATGTAAAGTTGATGAGAACGGTGGTGTATGACTGACTAACAGCTTTTGAAACAACTGGTGTTCCAACCACTGTTGTCATTACAACTGCTGATGTATCAGCAGATGTCTTCTGCTTTTGAGCAGGGGTTGGTTGAGGTGCTGGTGATGGTACTGATGAGGTTTTTGAAGGATCAATGGTTGTAGTGGTGTGTGTTTTAGGTGGAGCAGTGGTTGTAGTGGTGTGTGTTTTGGTTGGTGTCTTGGTTGTTATTGATGGAGCAGTGGTTGTAGTTGTGTGTGTTGAGGAGATGGCGGCTGTTTGACTAACAGGTTTTGAGACCTGCTTTTCTTTTTCTTTTTCTTTTTCAGGCTCAATATAAAGGCCATGTTTTATTCCCATCTTATTCATTTTTCTCAACAGCTTGATATTATCCCCCTTTTTGGCATTATCTGAAGGGGGGTTATCAAGAAATGATAGGGAAGAAGGAACTTTGCCAGAGGCACTTTGAATGCCAGCCTTTATAGCCTTGATATCTGCTTGAGTGTCTTTAAATCTTGATTCCACCATGTTGGTCAGCATTTGTACATGAATAGCATGCTTTTGATCAGCCATATGTTGCTGTTTTTCAAGCATGGGTTTAAAAATATTCCAAAGCTCATTTTCAGCAAATGCATGTTGTGCAGGTGCTTGAGCAGGAACAGCAGTGGCTTGTGCTTTTTGAGCTTTTAAAATCTCTTGCACCATATCTTTAATTTCAGCAACTGAATCTTCAAGTTTTTCAACTCTTTCCGTCAATTTCTGATATTTTGAATCATCACCTACATTAGTAGGATCATCTGAATCCCCACCAGTAGTGGTTGTATCAATGTGTGTCTTAGGAACTGGGTCCCAAAAATCACCCATTGATGCCCCTTGTTCTTGGTACTGGGGACTTCTTTCTTCCGCACTTGATAATCCTTTGATGTTACTAGTGGTCAAAATAGGCTCACTAGTGGTTATCGATGGTGCTATAGAAGAAATTGCCTTCAAGGGAGTCTTACTTATGAAACAACTGTCCAACTGAAGATCTGTTGATCCATCAGTTGTAGTTGCTGCTCCACTTGAACTACTGACAAGAGTTACTTGTAACTCCTGCAGTGTAACCTCCTCAACTGTTGCTGGGATAGCAGAGGTATAAGCATCAGACCCAGACACTTGTGGGGGTATACTCTCAGTGATAGGTGTTAGAGAGGAACTGGTTTGTGTCTGTGCAATATCAACTGCATGCAACAGGGGTATTATTGATTGTGGTAATATGATGGGTGAGGGTATAGGTGTTGAAAGAGACATGTCCTTGGGATTAGGACTGAGGAAGATAGAGCCAAGTGGATCCAGAGCTTCATAATTTGGTGTCCCTGTGATTACAACCTGATCCTTTTGTGAGGATGTAGGAGGAGTTTTAGGCAATGGTTGAGATCTTTCTTCTAACTGCTGTGAGGAAGTAGCAGCAGTGGTTTGTGGTGACATTTGTTTTGTCACTGGCAGTTGCTCTGGGATCTCATCTTCCAGAGTTGCCTTTGTTTTGGGTTTGCTGGGTTTTCTGGTTGTTTTCCTTTTGGTCTTTTTGGTAATGTCAGGTGTGGGTTTCAAAGCAGTGGTAGTGCTGCTCTGATCACCTGGAGCAGTGGGCTCAGCAGCAGATGTCTGAGGAGTAGTGGTAACTGCTGAAATCTGCTCAGACACCTCTGCTTTTGTTTTTATTGGTGCCATCATTCTTGAAAATGTTTCTTTTGTTAAGCCTTTTATTTGAAAATGGACACCTTGTTTGGGCAAATTTTCATCCTCTTTTTCAAATTTTTGTTTAAAATAATAGCTCAGAAATCTTGGAAAAAGAAGAAATGATTTGTTGTCAACATTCTTTACCATGTCATTGAAGATCTCCTGGGAGTAGTTGTAATCTTTATTGTTTAAAATAGCATAGCCCAGGCATTGAATCTTCAATGGTATTTCGTTAAACGCTGTTGTTTTATTTGAAACACAACTTAAAAGTGTGTGGAATAAAAATCTGGGTGCAGATGGAAAATAACCTTTTTGTAAGGTATCTACCTTTGATTGATCTGCATACCCCCTTTTCAGAAAATCAGCTTTTAACTCGTTTTTATCAAAAGAAGTTTTACCTTTCAGATCATCGAGTTTGAAGACCTCTGAGATTGATTGTGGGGTGATTTGAATTGCTTTACCCTGTATCGAGGAGTTAATGGCTACTACTTTTCCGTCTTGTTTTTCAAGATTAGCATTTTTCCAAAACTCTCTCTGGGTTTGCAAGTAAATGGGAGCGTCTACTATCAACAAAGTTTTGTACTTTGATGCGGATAATGTGTCGATAACAGAATCGAAGGTGTGGTTATTTGAGGGTTTTGTGAGGAGACCCAAGTAGTTGTGCGGTGATTTGTATGGGATTTCAATGGTTTCTTCGGCCGTTTGAGCGACCTCTTTTGAAGATGATGGTGATTTTGGTGTAGATTTTGATTTTGATTTTGACTTCGTCATTTTAATGAAGAAGAATCAGAGAGTGATTTTGGGAAGAAAGGTTGGAAACTGCTTTGAGAAGAGAACTTTGGAATTCAATTCGTCAGTGTAAAACCCTGTTTGGGGTTTTGATCAGGGTTTTATTTAGGGAAAAAAATGATCTCTGATGTGGCAGCGGTTATTATGATCTGAAGGCTAAAAATTGACCATGTGTCAAAACACTGATGAAATGGATGAAGAGTGGAGAACAGTTGTTTTAAGAGCCACTGATGAATCAAGCATCAGTAGTTACAACGGTAATAATGAGGACAGTGGATGATTTTTACTATCTGTGGATAGCATATCAGTGGATAAGACACTGATTTTGAGCATCAGTGCTTGTCTAAAATGAAGAAGCAGTGGTTGACTTTCAGCAGTGGATAGTAATTAGGAAACAGATGTTTGAACAAAGCAATGATTAGGGTAAATGATACAGATTTGACGGACAAGTATTTTAGCAACTGTTTTGAGAATTTTTATTCAAGGTTTTGCCACATGTCAATTTCACATTTTGAAGCTTGTTCAAAATTTCTGACAGTGGATTAGTACCCCAGATGATGAGAACTTTTTGCTAAGGCAACTCATTTTCATTTAATATTCAAATTAAAACATGAGTACCTCAGTAGTTTAAAGTACAGTTTAACAATCAACCCTTAAATAATTGTAACACCTGTGCCTCCACGGCCATCAAACAAATACCAAACCAATGAATTATTATATTTCATGCTTGGGATTTGTAAAAATTATGTGTATCATTTGCACATATCAATTTTTGTTCACTTCCAAGCTCTAAATCGCTTTCTGGAAGGTTATACGCGCACCGATGCGTAAATATAACCAGTTTAATGCAACAAACACTCCGGAATAGTGACATAGGCTTAACATACCTTAAATAACCTTTACATAACTTAGAAATAAGTTTTGAAGGCTTTGGTATGGCAAAAACAAGCTATTTCGCTTACAGGGACTAAACTTGACAAACTGTGAAAGTATGTCAATTTGGACTGTAACTGACATTCCGGAGCATGAACATAAGTTAAATATACCATAAATATCCTTCACATAGCTTAGAAATAGGCTTTGAGGTGTTCGGTGTGCTAAAATAAACTTTTGGCTCATTCAGGGACTAAAAGTGTCAAAAAGTGCACAAGTTTGCACTTTCGCGCATAACTTACGTTCTGAATACATCCGGACATCCAAAAATTTATGTAAGCATGACTATATTATGCTTTAGTGTTTGGCTTGCCAAAAATCCATTCGTCACGTCATTTGGATCGTTTTTCGCGCTTATGCGCATTCCGTCGTAATTAAGCGAACATCGCGTTCGTACGACCAAACGAACCAACATCCGGCATATTTTTGAGCCTGTTTCATGTCCACAATGTTTAGGCATCATTTTAGGGCCTTAAAGTTGGCTTTACGGGCCTTAGAAGTGCCGGAAATGGGCTTAAACACGTGCAAGGACTGAAACTGTCATTTCTGAAACTTTGTTCTGATCTGTGACTCCTAGGCGGCCCGCCTCAGGATCTTAACATCCTCACGCGGCCCGCGTCAGTCCTTCTTACCAGGTTAACTGCATTTAACAGCAGATTGCAGCTGTTTTAACCACACCCACACATTCTCATTTGTCTAGTCAGCTGATAAGGATCAACTTTTAGCCACCATAAGGTTCCGACACTTGTACGGTTGCGATTAAAGCACGGTTTCCATGAAACGATCTTAACGGTGACCGAAAACTATATATACCCCATGCCCCCCATTGCTCAAATCACAAGAATTTTGATTTGAGAAACTCTAAGTTGAAACTATTGTTTCATACCTGAGATTTTTGAATCGAAATTAGCATTCGGGGACCCTTCGTAAGTATTCTTTCGTTCTTTTATTGCTTTTCGAGTCTTTCGAGTCTGAAAGTCAAACTTTGTTTGACTTTCTACGTTGACCAGTTATGGTCAATGCGAAGTTCGTTTGAACTTCGCAACGTGAGTGTAATCACGTTGGTTATAGTCCCTTGGGACTATGCCTACTGATTACCACGTTGTCTAGGGTCGTAGGGTAAGCGATCTAATAAATCGCTTATACCTCGAACCCGACCCAGTTTGGTCGATCATTAGGATCCGACCAAATACATTAGGTGACCATAGTATATAGGGAATAACCTTCCGAGGTTATACCTTATGGTCACATCGTTTAAGTAGTTGTATGATAGGTAGTTTATATGCCTTAGGTAAATTACCAGAATACCCTTTTCATGTATAATTGGTAATTAAGCATATGTAACCTAAACTTTTGTCACATAACTGATTATGTAACATGTTTAGGCATATAACACTTGTCATAGGACTAGTTAGACGGTCCGAACGCTTTTCACGCGAACGACGCGTTAAAGTAGCATAAGCTACCTAAACGGGTCGTAATGGGTCGAAAACACTTAGGTTAGGTTTCATTTAGTATGTAGGCTTTGTTAAACCATATGACACGAGTCGCTATACTCGTTTGGTTTACGAACCCTCATTCTATCTAAATCCTCCGATTTAGGTCCGGTATATTAACATAGTTACCTATATTAGGTGCCGTTTGATATCCGCAATCTCTAGCATTGTTTGGTTGTTACTCAAGGACTACTGAGCAATCTCAAGTGAGTACATAGAACCCCTCTTTTACTGTGTTCCAAACTGTTTTGGGGTGAAACACATGTGCCTACTTGTTACTTTCATGTTTTCCTGTTTACACATCATATACTTGTTATGTTCATTAGGACACTATTAGTACATGATTTACATTACATTTCTGCTATGTATGTTGACTGATAGCATGCTAGCACATTGATTTACATGACTTTTCTACTTTGTATGTTAACTTAGCATACTTAGTACATCATTTTACATTGCATCTCTGTTGCATATGTTCCAGTAACATATGGACACATTGTTTTACAACTCTACCTTGTATGTTTACTCTAGCATACTAGGTACATTATCTTCATCACATGCTTACATTTTGGTATGACATTTGGTTTGTTTAAATGAGACAATGTACATTCATTAACACCGATCATGCCGCTCAGTAGTAGATAGTGGTACCATAGGACTTGACAAATCCCATTCCTGAAATCTCGGGTTTGTTTGGACGTAAAGAATGACCGAATCCGAATACATATTCTTTTGATAACTCACTTTTACATAGTTATCTGACTGTCTCAAGGCTTGGATGTATGAATTTTCACAATACCGCATAAATGTCCATATCAGTATAGCATGCATTTACTACACAGAACATAACTTTGATTTAAACCAAGTTTTACTTCAATACTTTGTTTTGTACATTTTTACTTATGGTTTAAGTAGTCTTATTTTACTTACCATACATATCATTTTGGTTACACATTACTTGACTACTTTTGGACTATAAACATTTGACATGGTTTATACAAGGACTTTTGACTATTGGTTTAAACATAGACTTATTACATTGGTGGTTTGATTAAGTGATTAAGTAACGAGGCGTGTGTAATATGATACAAGCATGGTGGATACGCCGCTGGTACTTCCTATATATAAGTGTTTGTATGGTATTACATATCGTAGCGTTATTTGAATCATTTCAGTTTATGACATATAACATTTTATACAAATAACATACTTTTCACAATACATTGTTTTACAAACAACTTAACTTATACAAACTCATTTTTCATGGTTACTCATTTAACCATGCATTATTCTCTTATTTATACGTATCATCTGAACTTATTGTTTTTCAAATGATTTACAAAGACAAAGCAAATTACAAGGTTCATGACTAAACATTTTCTCAAACATAAGTCATGAAACCTATTTTCACAAAACCTATGTATCTCACAGGCATTTTTATGCTGACGTACCTATTTTCACATGTGTTTTTCAGGAGCTGTTGCATAAGATGATCAAGATACACATAGGCAGACTTGGGCTTTAGTGACAATAAAAGATGCAAGACTAGTTAATTATGTTGTATTTCTTTGTTTGTTAAGACATTGTAACACTTTTAATCAATAAAACGAAATTTCAATTGCCATGGATTTGAAACAATTAATTCTGTTACAACACTCCCCGATGTTTCCGTCATGTTTTGTATGTTCTACGTGGTCGGGGTGTGATAATAATGTATAAAACAAACCTAAGTATGACATGATCTTGAACAATGCACCATTTCCTTTTGATCCATTCATAAGGACAATAATACCAACAAAAAATAAGGTATTATATCCTGACAGGTAATTGAAGCTAATGCCAACAAAAACAAGCAAAAGTTCAAAATATATTACAAAAAAAATGAATAATACATCCTGATTATTCGAGAGTATATTTTCAATAGAAAACGTAATCATATCATTCTCAAGTTTTTATGAAAGTGGTTTGACCGCAGTGGTAGAACATTTTGAATACATTTTGACCACTGTTTGGCACCATTTTCTTTGTCAGTTGATTGCAAACATGAGGACACATGAACCAGTCCTTTTATAACCTTAATCACTGAGAATACTACTGTCACCTGAATTTTCCTGAACCAAAGAGTACAAACAGTTGCTTAATGACCATTATTACCCCAAGCTTTGACTCTTAAGTGTTTTATGTTTATACTCTTTTTTTTTACTTCAAAAGTTTTTAGATAAACACACTACTGAGTTTTTGTTAATTTTCTTCTTCCCTTTTTACCCTTCCCACTCAGAAGTAATGAAATACTCACTGGGAGGTCTTTATTGAAGGAATACTTAATCCGGAATCATTTTGCAGTAATGTTTTAAGAGGTTTAGCCATATTTGTACAAATTTTTGACCAATTTCACATTACATATGATACGGACTATCTTGACCCCTGTTTTCTTAGTGTATTTAAACAAAGTTGATTTGTTCCTTATAAGGATCTCAACCTGTTTTCAACACATACGGACTTAATGACTAAAGTTTTACTGTTCCTCTTTTGTTAGCAAAAACACTAATGTTTTTATGAACATAGGCTTTTGTTAATCTGAGGTTCATACTTCAGCATTTAATGTAAACATCACAAATATCAAAACATCAGTTGAAATCAATTTTGAAAATAATAAATAATCCCACAGTTCATCAGATATGTTTACAGATCTGAAAACTATGAATGTCTTGTGCATGAAATCACTTGTTTTGTGAGATTTGTGTGTCATATGACATCTTGGGTGATTTACAGAGTTTTTGAATAACCATTTTGATCATGGTTTACTCGTTACTATGTTTTCCAACTGAATACAACCAACTTTAGTATCAATGAATTTTGAGCCGAACTGTTATGTCAAATTGATTGTTAGATCAAATTTGACTGTCCAGGCTCTGATACCAATTGTTGGGATCTAAGGATCTACTGATTGTGCTTGTTTGTGAGATTTGAACAAATCAAATAGATATGAGCAGTTTTAAGTGCAGCGGAAATGAATAACAAACTTTGTAAACACAATCAAAGGAGAATATAGTTTGATAAACAATTGCTTTTTCATAGAGTCGAAAGATTACATTAAAAGCAAAAGGTTACAATGCAAGCTTACAGACTAAACTCCCCCTCAGCCTGATACTCCAGAGTTGGTTGCACAAGATGAAAGGATTGAATTGAGGAGAAGAACTCACTCAAAATGATCAAATATAACAGTACAGAGTACTGTCATATTTATAAGCAAACCAAACCACTGATGTACCTTAGCTGACATCACCATGATAGTGACATCTAACAGTCTAACAAACTATAAACACTGGTCTATACAAAACTACTGATGTCTAACAACTGATTGATAATAAAATACAAAACAAGTCTAACACTGTTCACGTTCCACTGTTGTAGCCTAAGCACTGATTGTTTGTACATCAGTGCTTTCTTCAAATGGTGATCAGTCTTTGTATGAGCAGTGCTTGGGTCTTCAGCAGTACTTAAGAGACAGCAGTAGATAGAGCTCAGTGTTTGCCTTTTAGCAGTCTTTAGTTGTTTCATCAGTGTTTTGTTCATCAGTTGTTCTTCTGAGCAGTACTTAGAGTGTATCAGTAGATAGGTAACCACTGTCAAGGGGAGAGCTTAGTGTAAACGTCTGCTTATTGTGAATCCACTGTTGTGAACCGGTTTTGGCTTTCATTATCTGTTCCTCTGGTAGGGTTCAATCCCAACAGTTTGGTTGTTACTCAAGGACTACTAAGCAATCTCAAGTGAGTACATAGACCCCTCTTTTACTGTTTTCAAACTGTTTTGGGGTGAAACACATGTGCCTACTTGTTACTTTCATGCTTTCCTTTTTTCACATCATATGCTTGCTATGTTCATTAGTACACTTATAGTACATGATTTACTTTACATTTCTGCTATGTATGTTGACTGATAGCATGCTAGCACATTGATTTACATGACTTTTCTGCTTCGTATGTTAACTTAGCATACTTAGTACATTATTTTCATATAACATGTTCACATTTGCTATGACATTTGGTTTGCACAAACGGGACTTATATACGTTCATTAACATTAGCTACGCCGCTCGGTAGTAAGTACTGGTACCATAGGAGTTGACAAATCCCATTCCTGACATCCCGGGTTTGTTTGGATGTAAAGAATGACTGAATCCGAAAACATTTCTTTTGATAACCTTGACTTAGGGTTATCCGACTGTCTCAAGGCTTGAATGTATGCGTTAACTTACCACATAAGTGTTTGTATCAATGTAACATGCATTACTTTGCAAAACATAACTTTTTTGATATATTCAAAATACTTTGTTTTGTACATTCTTACATTTGGTTTATGTAACAACACATTACTTACCAGACATACATTTGTTACACATTACTTGACTACATTTGGACTATTAACATTTGATGTGATTTATATAAGGACTTTTGACAATTGGTTTAAACATAGACTTTATACATTGGTGGATTGTATAAGTGACTTAAGTAACGAGATGTGAGTAATATGATACAAGCATGGTGGATACGCCGATGGTATTTCCTATATATAAGTGTTTGTATTATATTACATATCATAGCGTTATTTAAATCATTCAATTTGGACTTATACATTTTGCACAAGTAACACGATTCTCACAAGACTTTGGTTTACAAACAATTTACTTTGTACAACTCATTTTACTTGGTTATACATTTAACCATACATTATTCTTTTATTCATACATATCATTTAATCTTATCGCTTTTTAAATGATTTACAAAACAAAAACAATTTACAAGGTTCATGACTGGTTTTTTTGCTAATCAACTTTTTCTAAACTTATAAGTCATGAATCCTATTTTCACAAAACCTATGTATCTCACAGGCATTTTTATGCTGACGTACCTATTTTCACATGTGTTTTCAGGAGCTTTTGCATAGGATGATGATCGTAACACTAGGGCGGACCTGTGCCTTAGAGACTTAAAATGAAGATAGACTTAGTTTAATTATGTTATGTACTCTTTGTTTCGTGTTAAAGACAATGTGACCCTCTTGTTGTTAAATAAAACGTAACTTTAATTTCCATGGTTGTGAAACAATTAATTCTGTTACAACACTCCCCGACGTTTCCGCCACGATTTGATGTTTTACGTGGTCGGGGTGTGACATATTTGGGTGTAGCGACCCCCCCCCCATGTTGGACCAGGGTTTGGCCCATGGGTTGACTATGTCTTACAGCCAGAAGCCAGGTGCAAAGTCTACTAGGTTTGAGCCTTCCTGCATCACGTCACACATATTAATGGCCTTGCAAACCATTAATGATATGTTTTCCTTGTTGCTTTCATACCAGGGTATTCAAACATACATACTTACTTTCAGTAATTACAAAGGTTTATTCATACACATAAACAAACACATGAACTCTCTCAACTTTTGTTGATGTTTTCAAACTACATGTATTTCAGGGAATTAGATGTGGATCTGGCGGGCGTTCAGAAGTTCCAAGTGTGGTTTAAGAATAAAAGATGTCATCCATGGTCTTAGGGTTTGGTCAGTGTGTCTTATCCTGGACAAGACACGTCTTCCAAATCCTGGTTTTATTTAATGTCCTTTGTCGAGTCTTTGTGAACTCATAAACAAGTTGCATGGTTTGTACTCGAATTTGAATTCCGTGTTTTAAAACAATGTTGTTGTTTTGTTTTTTTAACTTATTTAGTGGATGAACATCTTCGGTTTATCATATAGTTGTTATGATTGAATGCAATGATATTAAGCAAGTCACACATAATCACGCTTCCGCAAAAGACAGGGTGTGACACTTATCCAGTCCATCAATATCACCAAAAATGTATATAATGTATAATAAAAATATTATATAACAAACAAAAGGTTAACCTTACTTGATATTCAAACCGTAGACATTACATACCATATTCATCATTGTAGCCCTTACAAACCAAACTTTTAACCACAGTTTGTTAAAACAACAGTTAACAGACATAAATAAAAACCACAAGGATTCTTCAAAAATAAGTGGTTTCTACTTATCTCTCATGAGAATTGTTTTTTCATAAGCATCTAATTGTTAAGCTTAGTCAGCTTCTTCCGGGTTCTTCTCACATTAGTGGATAGCTCACCAACGTTGACAACATCAGCATCTTGAGCCATCCGCTTTCCATTGGGACTTGATCCAGAATCCTTTTCAACTTCAGCGGCTGAAGAGTCGGCCGTAACAGAGACAACATCCTTGCAACAGATCACAAAACAACTATTGATCTCATTTAATAAAATAATGAACTCTTTTTAAACATACTAAACATACTTTAAAAATGAATACTCACCATTGAAGTTCGTTCAGCAGACACCTGGGAAGATTCTGAAAGGTTAACATCTTTAACGTCAGCTACCTCTTGAGTAACCTAAAGGATCATAATGTATGATATCATATAAAAAAGTGCAGAATCCAGTGTTTAAAACTCAAAAGAAAAATAAATAGATTGAAAGAGTAATTTTATATGCTACCTCATCAGTATTTTCATCTCCACCAACCAACTCAGCAATTATTACTGGATCATCACATGTTTTTTGCACAGTATAAACACGATAGTCATTTTTAAGATTGAACTCTGAAACATCAATCTTAAAAGCAGCCTTCTTATCAACCAATCGAAATATCTCATGAGGGAATCTAGTATCATTGGCCTTAACCTGCCTCTCTCTTATGTCACTCGCCGCTAATCCAAGAAGCTTCCGAACATCTCTATCAAACATAACAAAAGAAACACTACCACTCTCATCCTGCACCCACACCTGAAATATACACAACTAACTAAGTAAACTGCAAAACTATATTCAAATATCAGTCTTAGAATGTTACTTATATAAATATAACGCTAAATAATCATCATTGCTTACTTTGTGGTGATCGATGTACATTCACTATGACATTTGGGACAAACCAAAGAAGTCGCAGGCAATCGAACAATATCATCTGAAACATTTTCAACATTCTACAAGTATTCACTTTTACCCATCACCTTCTTGAAACACTTACGATAGGCAGCATAAAACCAACCATACTCTTCTTGCATAATCTTAATTGTCGCAACCACAACACAAGACATTTCCTGTAAAAACACAACACACTTCCTGTAAAAACATGCAGGTGACAAACCAAACAAATAACCAAACTATATAAAAACATGTGAAACCTTTTCTATCTCACTAATCTCATCAACATGTTTCTTCACACCATCAGTTACAAATTCTTTATGCAATGGAAAAACACTCTAAGACGATATTATTGTTTAAGAAGTAGAACCACTCCCTTGTCCAAACTTCATTATAAGCCTTTTGAATACCATAAATGATTAGAATTAGTATACAAATAACATGAAACCAAGTATTTGACTTGAACATCTATAT
Organism: Helianthus tuberosus; assembly: GCA_030545235.1. Lineage (NCBI taxonomy): Eukaryota > Viridiplantae > Streptophyta > Magnoliopsida > Asterales > Asteraceae > Helianthus > Helianthus tuberosus. Next base: position 84,176,097 of record CM060389.1, read on the forward strand.
ACAAGAGAAATTGCATTGACAAATTACCCCCTCCTTAGCTCATTAACTTCATCAATTTCTTCATTCGGAAAAATTCGTGTTGCAAACTTATCACTTTGAACAATATATTCACCTACATGGAAAAGTATATAGATATTTAATGTATACCTGTCTTTATATTGCCAGAAATAAATAGTATAGTTATGATTTGCAGAAAGTAACAAAAATACCTTTCCATTCCTTACACTTTCCATGTTGTATAATAGCCATCACATGCTCATGAGATGGGATTTTAGAAATGAAGTCCTTAATCTGCAGAGCAAAATCATTCCACACAGTACACCGCAAAACCTTACCCCTACATGAAAAGAATATTCATATGACGATATACTAAAGACTAATTTATGACCATTTCTTTACAAATCTCTAATATAAAAACAACATTGAATGAAGAAAAACAGAAAATCAAAGGAAAATTATGACATTTATTAAAGTAGCAAATGAGCCATAAATTAACTACCATATTCACTAAGAATAAACTGTAGACCTCATTTATTACCATGATTCAGCATTAGATACAAACACTATAGATCTCATTTATTACCATTACCATGATCCCACATTAAATACCAACATTCTTCATCTTATTTATTAACATCATTAAATACAAACAATGATCAGTACATGACTGCACATGTAAACAACAACTTACTCCAAGTCTTCAATATCGAAATTTATCTTCTTAGTCTCCTTTGGAGGTCGATCAAAGATTTCAAGATCTCCACAACAAATCACAGATCCAGCACATCTATATGATCACATTATACAAGAATATAAGTAAAACTTTCTAATATTATACAAGCAAGACATGATTACAAAAATATACACTACCAACACTCAAAGCGTTTAACGCCTCTCCTTGAAGAATATCTTCATAAGCTCTGAAGTTGAAACTATACTCAACACCTTGCCAATCTCTCACAGGAGTAACAGTTGTGCATCTATAAAAGTTGATTTTATAAGGCTTCACTACTACTTTATATAAATATTTATTCTCACCAACACCAAATTTCGACAGAATCACAATAGCATCTTCTTGAAGCTGTCCATCAAAAACTGGTATCAGATGACTCTTAATACCTGCTTGAATCTTAGCACCCTGAAGAACATTTAAAGAAAGTATCTTCTTAGCATACACCACTACATTCTCTAATAAAACAGAAAAGCAGAGATACAAATTACCTTTTCATCAATGAAGATGAGATCCATCTTGTAACCCTGATTCCATTTTCGAATAATTCTCGCTTTCATCTTCCACATATCTTTCCCAGGATTCAAATCGTTAACAAAACTAAGATTGTTACTGTCAACTGATATTGACATGCTTCTAATTCGGATTGTGATTAAATTTCAAATTTCAAAATCAGAGAAGATGAAAGCGTGATGAAATATGAAGAGGGAAATGAGAAGAAAAGCCTTATATAAGAAGGATGATTGACAGGAGTTTCTTGATGACATGCATTAATTGCTAACTACTTATTCTCATGCATTTTTTTAATTTGAATTTCCTGGTAATTAGCCTTAAACATCTGCTAATCTAAAAGCATTACGGAAGATAACAACAACTGCTGCTAGGTATTAAAGTAAAGTCACATATAAATGAGCAGATGTTTACCCTGGCAGAGGTTTAGACCGTATTTTAAAGTGAATTATATATTAGGCTTTATGATGTAATAATGACATAAGAAAAGCATTATTGGACAGCCTCTCCTGCTGACACATCAGTTTTTCTTATGTCATTGGGATTTCTTCTTTTATAGAAAGTATAGATAGATTTTACGATGTGATTTAAAATAATTTTATTTGTAGTTGTTTAAAATTCAAAGAACACCAACCCTACCTCTAATGCCACCTGCTCCATGTTATGAACTTCACTATTCTTAAATCCTCCATTCTTTTCGATACCATCAATATGAAAACAGTAAACATAAAACAAAAAAAGCATCATTCATTCTCTTCCTTTCCTAGACATCGCCATCCCATTAACCATCTCGAAGAACCACTAAACATGAAACGTCACTAGTTAGAGATCGCGAAAAAAGAAACCATACATGGTTTTCGTCGTTAAAGGTTGCCGGCCAAAGGTTCGCTGAATTGCTGGCCGGATCTTCGTTGAAGGTAGGTAGGTTGTCGGAAGGTCTGACGTCGGTTGTCAGAGGGCCAGATTGGGTTGGGATGGTCGCGTGTTCGGTGATTGTGGTTCTAAAATGTCGGCAGGAAGTGGGGTGTACAAATCGGTTTTTAACCGAACCGGTTTTTTTCTTCAAAAACAAAAATCGGTTTTTTTATAACCGCTTTCGGTTACTGACTGGTTTTATAATCCCAAAATAGTAACCGGTCCAACCGGTTCGGTTCGGTTTTTAACCGGTGTTGACCAAAAAAAACCATTTTTTTAAACCGGTTTCAAACATCAAGAACCCTAACCGCCGGTCCGGTTTGGGTTGGAACCGGTTTTTTATAACCGGTTAAAAAAACCGAATTCGGTTTTTTTTTTCCGGTTTCGGTTCTAAAACTAGTTTTTTGTACACCTCTATTGGGAGGGTTTAAATATATTTTAATTTTATAAAAATCTACTTAACCTAATTAATATTCAATTAAACATTAGGGTGGAGATACAATAGGAAGTTTATTTGGCTAAGAAGGCTAGGAAGTGATCTTGACCATCCATTTAGTTAATCAAGGGCTAAGATTAAATGATGGAAATTAAAAGGAAGAAAAGAGGCGCGTGAGTTTGTTTAGGGGCATTCTAGTCGATCCAAGGCTATGGCTGTAAACGAACCGAACGTTCAGCGAACAGTTCGTGAGCCGTTCGGCGGGAAGTTCGTTTATGTTCGTTCGTTTAATAAACGAACGAACATGAACAAGAAATTTCGTTCGATTAGTTAAATGAACGAACATGAACAGAGGTCTCGTTCGTTCGATTGTGTTCCTGAACGTTCGGTAAGATGTTCGTGAACGTGTTCGTGAACATTCGTTGATTTGTGTTCGTTTATGTTCGTATGTTTGTGTTTTAATTGAAGATCTTTGTACTTTCTTATATTTTATTTGTACTTTTTATATTATTAAACTTTTATTTATTTTATTCCCCTAACAATTAAACTCGGAAACCCATTTTCACATTGTTTATGCATCATTTCCCTTTCATTTCTCATTATTTACATCCATGAATACGATCGACATCCATTCCACAATAAGGGATTCAAGTTCGAGTGCTACTCTCTGGGCCATCTATCTTTATCCTTCATCGCGTTCGCCAAATTTATTTCTGTTCGTTTGTGTTCGTGAACCGTTCGCAAACACGCTCATTTCCTTAATGAACGAACACGAACATAAAATTTCGTTCGGTAAGTGTTCATGAACCGTTCGTGAACACATTTATTTCTTTAACGAACGAACACGAACAAGGCCTTGTTCGTGTTCGTTCGATTCGTTTACAGCCCTATCCAAGGCAATAGTTTCTCTCTCCTCCAATTTCCCCTCATTTTTTAAACGTTAATAACTCTTTCATATGACATTATTTTTTTATAAAAATTGCACCAAAAAAACGAGCGTTTTTTAATCTTTGAAACGAGTATACTATTGTTATATTTTCGAAAAAAAAAATTGAAAACCCAGTTGCGTAAAATGCAATGGAAAAAAAAACCTAAAATGACATTTTTCTAAAACGCAATGCACCAAAAACACAAAAAAATGTCTTATTTGTAAAACGCAATGGCCAGAAAACACAAAGAAATGTGTTATTTCTAAAACGCAATAGCCTAAGAAAGTGTAGTTTCTAAAATGCAATGGACTGAAAACACATAAAAATGTGTTTTACCTAAAACGCAATGCACCAAAAACACAAACACATGTCTTATTTCTAAAACGCAATGGCCAGAAAACACTTAAAATGTCTGTTATCTAAAACGCAATGGAATGAAAACACATAAAAATGTGTTTTACCTAAAACGCAATGCACCAAAAACACAAAGAAATGTCTTATTTATAAAACGCAATGGCCAGAAAACACTTAAAAATGTCTCATTTCTAAAACGCAATGGCCTAAAAAACAAAAGAAAGTGTTCTCTGTAAAACGCAATGGACTGAAAACACCTAAAATGTGTTTTACCTAAAACGCAATGACTAAAAACACTTCAAAAATGTGTTTTTCTAAAACGCAATGACCAGAAAACACATAAAAATGTCTTAGTTTTAAAACGCAATGGCATAAAAACACCAAAGAAAGTGTTCTCTCTAAAATGCATTGAACCAGGACAATAGTTGTCTGTGAATTGTTTGAACCAGGAATGCAGTTTTAAAACGCAATGGCATAAAACTGTCTACGAATGAAGATTTCCAAAGGCAAATTTATAGAAAATTAATTTTTCTCATGCATTTTTATTAAAGCAATTTAATCGGAAAAAAAAATTCTTAGCTCAACCCCAGCCAGGGGCTCTGCCCCTTAGACCCCGCCAGGGGCTGCCGCCCCCGGACCCCCGCCAAGATCGTAAAACGCAATGACTAAATCAAAAACCCAAATCGTGAAAATGAAATTAACGAATTTTTTACATGGATCGAAGCCGATTTCTTCATCGATTGACGAAATTTGAATGATAGAAACACTTATCAGCGATTGAATCGAACGGGTCGAGTGATTATCTTCAAAATCACGGGAAAAAACGAGATTTTGAATGAAATTAAACTGGGTTTCTTCAAAAAAAACTGAAGAACACGTTGATCGGGTGTTTGAATCATTGATTGATGACGAAAATCGCACTATAATGTATTGATTATTGAGATAGTAAGTGAAGAAAATGTTGGATATGGTGGGTTTTGAAAATGGTGGGTTTTGAAGTAACTGGGAAGAATAAATGATGAGATTGACTAAAATACCATTTCTCTTTATTTTAAAATTTGTCACATGTCATAATCCTATTGCTTCCTGTCCTTACTAGCCAAAATAAACTTTCTATTTGATCTCCACCCTTAAACATTAATAGAAAATAAAAATATAAAAGAAAAAAAATGATAAACTGATGAGCTGGTAATTACATATTTAGTTATTTTAGAGAAACAAAAAAAGTTTTAGTGACTTAATTGAAACATGTAACAAACTTGGTTACATTTCTATGACATTTTCCTAAAAAAAAATACCACCAGAATTAGATTAAAACTTGGAAAATTCAGTTGATGAATACAAATCATAACATCGGATCTTTACAAGCCTAAAGCCGTATTTTCATATCTCTATAGAACAATGATGCATGGTATAATATATATAGGGTAAAGTTCTTGTACAAATAATCTTAACATACTAAACATACAAATTGAAGGAAAACTCAAAAAGACAAGGTTGCATTTTTGTAATTATCAATAACTATCAAAGTTACTCTACAAATATACCTAAAAAAACCTAACCACTCCCCCTCCCCAAAAAAAAACCTAAACCCCCCACCCCCCAAAAACCTAAAAAAAAAACCTAACCCCCCCACCCCCACCCCCCAAAAACCTAACCCCACCCCCCACCCCCCACCCAAGCTAAAATGCTAAAAACTAAACCCCAAAAAACCTAAAAAAATCTAAAAAAATAAAAAAAAACACACAAATTATTTTATTTTCTTTTTTTAACATTTTTTATTAAAAAATCGCTACTTTTAGTAGCAGCAAAAAAAAAAAAAAAAAAAAAAAAAATTTTTTTTTTTTTTTTTTTTTTGCTAACGAAATGTAGCGATTTTTTAATAAAAAATGTTAAAAAAAAAATTTTGTGTTTTTTTAGGTATTTTTGGTTGTAACTTTGATAGTTGGTGGTAATTACAAAAATGTCACCTTGTCTTTTTGGGTTTTCCTTCAATTTGTATGTTTAGTATGTTAAGATTATTTGTATTTGATCTTTTGCCGATATATATATCTAAGGGTAAATACAAAAGCTTTCGTTCTTTATACATAAAAATAATCTCTCATAAGCTAACGCCATTTTCCGGGCAGTAAACATGGAGATCGCGAATTTCCGGCATGCCTTCCCTCTCCGAGCAAGCCTCCTTGGGCCTTCCGCTACCACCGACTCCAAAGCCTCCACCAACGACTCCACATTCGGCGAAAACATAAAACCATACTCGTCATCAACAAGTATAGTCCCTTTAATGCTGGGAAACCGCGAAGCCATCACGGGTTTCCCAGCCATCATGGCTTCCATAAGCGTTAAATCGAGCCCTTGCGGTCTAAGAGTCGGGTTCACAAATATATCTATCCCGTTATAGAACCCACGAAGCTCCGACGGGTTCATGGAGCCCAAGACTATGACTTGGGACCCTAGTTCCATGTACCTTTGTTGCCATGGTCCTGCCCCAGCCACAACCAAATACACATTTCTGTAGCTTTTAATTAGTTTTGCAAAGGCTTCATATAGCAAAGGGTGCCCTTTATCTTTCACTAGTCTCCCAGCCACCCCTAGGAGTAAACTTGCATTTTTAGGCACACCAATTTTCGATCTAAATTTTTTACCTGATTCCGGATCTTCACGAAAATCGTTCTCGTTTACCCCATTAATGATCACGTGTACGCGTTTACTAGGGATTTGGTACACATCTCTAAGCATTTCCCCGCAGCTGTCGCTTATCGCGATATGATGTTGGTAGTTTCTAAAGAAGCGAATTTCGTTCAGGACTTTGGGGATCATGACTTGTAGACTCTTATTAAAAGATTGAGACATTTGCTCGTCGGGTCTTCTTAGTAGATCTTGATAGATGCTCGATGAAACGCTCTCTAGCGCGATTCCATGCCATGAGACAGCAAGATTCGGGATATTTCTAGCTTTATAATGCGGTAAGGCCACGCTCTCAGTGTGGATCACGTCGAAGGGGTGTTTCTCGTTCTCTTCCTCGTATTGTTCCCACGCCTTGTTGTACCGCCACTGACCAGGCTGGGCGTCCTCGTGAAAATGCACAATTGGGGCGTTGGTAGTTTTCGTGTTGATTAAACCTACGTCTTCATTTGGTGGTGAAGTGAAGATATGGATCTCGTGGCCTCGCGCGGCTAAAGCCGTGTATAATGTGTATGCGTGGCGCTCCATCCCTCCGGGCGTTGTCCCCACTGGCCACTTTCTGGTGAAAACGGCTATTTTGAGGACAACGGGTGGAGGGATATTAGAGGAGAAACTTAGGTGGTTCCAGGACAAGTCGGCTGAGCGGAGGTCGCCAGAGAAAGCAGTGGTGGTGGCGGAGGAGGAGGAGGAGGAGAAGGGGTTGCATATGGAGGTTGGAGGGGTGTGGAGGAGGAGGAGGGCAGGGATGATGAAGAGGATGACGCAGAAGAGGGTGGTGGCAAGGCTAGATTGGATGGAGCAAATGGTCCTCTTGGTTCTGGGGGTGGTGAGGGCCATGGGGGTGGTTTGGAAATGTGATGGTGGTGTGGTCTTTTTGAGGAGGATGTTTGGTCTGGATTTTGTAGTTGTGAACATGTTTCAAGTGGGATATAGACAAGGTGGGAAGGTATGCATGCACTTACTTAAACAAGTGCTTTTCTCACGCTTCTTTTGGGAAATTGGATAACATCTTCTTGTTGACTGACTTTCGTAATAACTAAGATGTAAAAGACAATTTCCTTAAAACACAACTTTAGGGTGCTTTTCGAACATGATTTAGTAACGTAAGATGATGTGGGTGTTTATTTAAAAGTTTTATTATATTATTTGTTAATTAATACTTAAAGGGTTGTTTATAGAAAAAGATTGACAAGATTCATGTAAAATCCATTTATTCGTATATAGCAAATTAAATTTGATGTCTAACCGTACGCCATTGAAAAAAAAAATATATTATGTTTTAACTTATAATCAAAAAAATATAGATGTGTGTTTGTAGGTATGTGTGTGTATAGGAGAAAGTTATATCGTATTAGAAGGCAGTAACACTCACAAAATGATAATTAATTAATTTGAAGTGTGTGATCACCTTGTTAAAAAAATTATGTATCTTAAAAACCAAGGGAGGTTCTTAGAAGAGCTCTGGCAGGGGCACGGCCCGGGCAAGTTTTTCGGCCGTAGTGCTAATTTTCCGCATTTCGATCGAAATTTTTTATATATACTATGTTTGGCCCGGGCTTTTTTTAGTGTCCGTGTCTTTCAGTCCTGGCACGTTCAACGGGCAAGATCCGTCACTGTTAAAAACTCGTTGCCAACTGCTTTTAACAGACAAAAGTAATTTTGTATCTTCCGTACTTTCCCATTCCAATGTCAAAAATTATTTATCTTAAAAACTCGTTGCCAAGATCACTTTTTTAGATTGAAGATTAATCGAAGGTCAAACATTTGTTAGTGTTTAGGTGCCTGAAATTGGAGGCATTCGTCCAACAAAAAGAAAGAAATATATGACATTGAGAAATTGCCCATGTGGAGTAGATTAAAATAAATTTAAAAATGAAGAAACTTTTGACTTTTACAAGTCTAATCCTACACTTTTATTTATTTATTTATAAAAAACAAATTTAAATAGGGTGGAGATATTTGGACACCCTCTGCGCCTATTTGGACACCCTTTGCCTCGTATAGGCCTCGTATAGGCCTATACGAGGCGTATAGGGTTACATCAAAATCAGTGCCTGACTCATGTCACTTCTGATTTGACCCCTTCAAGACGCCTCGTATAGGCCTATACTGGGCGTATAGGACCCTTCGTATAGGCCTCGTATAGGACCCTTTGCCCCTTATATGCCTCGTATAGGCCTATACTGGGCGTCTTGAAGGGTTTTTTTTTTTTTTTTTTTTTTTTTTTTTAACAAACATTTTATACAATATTAATCGTTTTAGCAAACTTTTATACAAAAACAAGTTTTTTTATTTTAAATCATTATTATTAGGACCCCCTCGTTGGTTTTTTTTAGTTGAAAAATGGATGTTTTGGTAGGGTAATTTGATTGTTTTTTGAGGGTGATGTTTTTTGAGTAAAAAAATGGGTGTTTTGGTGGGGTAATTTGAGTTGTTTTTTAAGAAAAGTTTTATTTTTTTATAAAAATATTTTACCGTTTTCAAGATCGGCCTTTAAAAAATATTCGATCGTAGAAATATTACATTGTTTTTAACATATAGTGTAGTATAGGTCTCGTATAGGTCCCTTATAGGTCTTGTATAGGCCTATCGACGTATACGGGCGTTGTATCATATCCTATAGTATCGTATCGTATTGTATTGTATTGTATTGTATCGTATAGTGTAGTATAAGTCTCGTATAGCTCTCGTATAGACCTATACGATACCATACTATACGATACAATACAATACGATACTATCGTATCATATAGTGTAGTATAGGTCCCTTATAGGTCTTGTATAGGCCTATCGACGTATACGGGTGTTGTATCGTATCGTATAGTGTATAGTATAAGTCTAGTATAGGTCCCATATAGGTCTTGTATAAGCCTATAGGCCTAAACGGGACCTAAACCACACCTATAGTCCTATACGAGTGTTGTATCTTATCCAATAGTCTAATATCGTATTGTATTGTATCGTATCATATCGTATCGTATCCTATAGTATCGTGTTGTATCGCATCGTATCGTATCGTATAATATAGTGTAGTATAAGTCTCGTATAGGTCTTGTATAAGCCTATCGTGTTGTATCGTATCGTATAGTATAGTATAAGTCTCGTATAGGTCTCGTATAGGCATCGTATAATTAATATTAGTGTTATTATAATTAATATGAGTTTTTTATAGTTAATATTAGTGTTATTATAATTAATATGAGTTTTTTATAATTAATATTAGTGTTATTATAATTAATATGAGTTTTTTATAATTAATATTAGTGTTATTATAATTAATATGAGTTTTTTATAATTAATATTAGTGTTATTATAATTAATATGAGTTTTTTTATAATTAATATGAGTTTATTATAATTAATATGAGTTTTTATAGTTAATATTAGTGTTATTGGTATTTAAAAAGAGAAAAAAAAAAAAAAAACCCTTCAAGACGCCCAGTATAGGGCTATACTGGGCGTCTATGTGGACCAAAAGACCATTAAACCCCTGAATTAGGCCTATACTGGGGGCAAAACAGGGTTATTATGGTCTTTTGGACCCCTCGTATAGGCCCAGTATAGGGCTATACTGGGCGTATACGAGGGGTCCAAAAGACCATTATAGCCCTGTTTTGCCCCCAGTATAGGCCTAATTCAGGGGTTTAATGGTCTTTTGCCCATTATACGCCTCGTATAGGCCTATACTGGGCGTCTTGAAGGTTTTTTTTTTTTTTTTTTAACAAACATTTTAAACAATATTAATCGTTTTAGCAAACTTTTATACAAAAACAAGTTTTTTTATTTTAAATAATTAATATTAGGACCCCTCGTTGGTTTTTTTTGATACGTTTATTTTTTTATAAAAATATTTTACCGAATGTAATATTTCTACGATCGAATATTTTTAAAGGCCGATCTTGAAAACGGTAAAATATTTTTATAAAAAAATAAAACTTTTCTTAAAAAACAACTCAACTAAAAAAAACCAACGAGGGGTCCTAATATTAATTATTTAAAATAAAAAAACTTGTTTTTGTATAAAAGTTTGCTAAAACGATTAATATTGTATAAAATGTTTGTTAAAAAAAAAAAAAAAAAAAAAAACCCCTTATATACGCCTAGTATAGGCCTATACTAGGCATATAAGAGAGGCAAAAAAGACCAATTTACCCCCAGTATAGGCCTAAATCAGGGGCTAAATGGTCTTTTTCGCCTAGACGCCCAGTATAGGCCTATACGAGGCGTATACGTGGCAAATAAGACAAAATATGACATAATCAGAGATTTTCTTGGAAATTGGAAAAGGCTATACGCCTCGTATAGACCTATACGAGGCGTCTTGAAGGGTGTCCAAATAGGCAATAGGGTGTGTAAATATGTAGACCCTTTAAATAATAGTGGTGCGTGTTCAGCAATTAAAGGATATTGCGTGGCCTTAAATTAAGTATACCCCATGCAAACTAACTTCAATTTTACTTAACTTTTTTTGTACATCTGAAACAAATCAACGTTGGAATCTTGCTACTTAAATCGGATTCGTGCCGTTTTCAAACCCGTTATAAAAAAATAATATTATATTTAGACCAGGGTATTCTGGGCTGGGCTTCTAGCAAGGCTTCCTACCAAAAATAAGACCTTTGTAAGCCCGTCTAGATAGGCTTTTTCAGGCAAGGACTGGTTTCAGTTCCCGGATTACCTGTTTTATATATCTCGGTCATGGTTGGAGTCCAATCTAGAATAAAATGCCTGGCTCAAACTAGCGCGTATATAAGTCTAACAAACTATTAATAATTAAACACCGTCTCAAAACACGGAATAAAAAAAAAAAAGAAGCATGTGACTCAAAGATTTCTTCGTTCCAACTGCCATGCAAAACGATCAACTGCAGCCATAGCACGAGAGGCTGCACCAATGGAGCCGTCATATCTGCAGCAACTCATTGCACAAAGAAAAGAAAATAATCAGCTTAGAAAGGTGACCATACAAGTGGTGGAAATTTTGACAAGTTTCCTTATAAATGGGCCATTTTGACTGTTCTTTATGTATACAACCTCTAACATAGTTCTTATTCGAGATTCAGATTATTAATGTACGAATATGGTTATAACTTAAACAGAAAATTATAAATGGACACTATGTGTTTGCAGATCAACCTGGACCCTGGCCCATTTTCTACTCATCTCAAACCAAACCTATTTTAACCGTTACCCAACTTGCCCGTCTTGCGAAGCATCTACTTTTAGAAAAACTGATCGAAGATGTTTTCTTACAAGGCAAGAATGAGGAAAGATGGCGTCTTGTAGACTATAGCACCTTCACCAGCAGGCTTTGATGTGTTCAAGCACCTTGCACAAAACCAACTTTCGTGTATTGATGTAGTAACATCTGCCACCAAAACCAGTTGGTAAAACCAATTTATGTGTCCATATTTAGCAGGGCAAACAATTTAGTTTTATATGTGGATGGAGAAGCTTAATTTGAATGAAATCATAGTCATGTAAAAAACAAACAATAAGAACACATTTTGAAATCAATTTTTTTTAAACAAGAGCAATTTTTATATGTAAAAACTGGAGGTTGCAACTTTGACTTATTTGCTAATTAATAATGGGCCCTTGAATTTAAAAATGGGGACGGCACATGTTGGTCAAAGTTAGGCTTGTGTATCTGCAATTTTAGAAAAATAGTGACCTTTGGGAGGCAGATATGTAAAAACAGTCAAAAGGATGAAGAGATTACGGATAAGAGATGAGCGACATGTAGGTTTTGTTTTGTACATCTTCACGCCTCGGCTTTCGAGGTCTAAACGTTTTGGAGTGCCTCACACTTTTTAACACCAGGAATGGGTTGATTTGGTAATGTCTTATCTTTAATTGCTCAAATGGGTGGAATTCCAAAAACAAAACTGGTCAAACCGATTGAAAGTTACCCAACATGTATGCATAAAAACCTCCTCCTAAACTGATTTATTAATAATAGAACTATATTGTTTTAATAAACATGCATAACACATTATCTATTTATAAAACTCAAAAAGATAGATAACGCTGTTTTTGCAAAGCGGCCAACTATTGTAGCAGTACACTGGGATGGGATACCAGTTGGTAATCCCAACCAGCCCATTCTGCAACCTCTAGAAAATCCTTTTTGGGAAGCGAAGATGAACTTAAATCTTGATATGCAGAGTAATGAGCATGTTCAGTAAATAAATACTAGGTGTGACCGAAGAAAATATGAAGATAGGGTTTCGATCTCTTTAATAGTCACCTTCTGAAACTTACATTGATTTGACTGAATAAAGAAGCTTTCACTCTGGTAATTGCCTCGTTTGACAAAATTCACAAACTCACCCACTTCAATAGGGTCTGCTTCTATGCCTTGTTCTTCTGCACTACAAACATCAAAATGGATTATTCAAATGTTTGCATAGCCAGGCACTGCTTGCTGATAAAAGATGGAAGGGTAAATTACATTTTTCGTCCTTTATGTTTGTATCAGATTGCAACGGATAGCCTTTAACTTCAATAATTACAGTCACAGTCCTTTATTCGCAAAACCCGTCACACTCTACGTCCTTTAGTACTAACCAAATTAAAATTTTCAGTTAAGTTTATTCAATTAAGGGTATTTTGGTCAATTCGTGTTTTTATTTAAATGTTTAATAGATAAAACAAAAAACATTGCATATACACTTCATCTTCCACAATTTTCTACCCTAAAACCCTAACCACCACATCTTGCCACCACCACCTCATCCTGCCGCCACCACCACCACCACATCCTGCCGCCACCTCATCCTGCCGCCACCACCAGCACCTTCACAGCAACCGCCTCACCAATCTCCGTATTCTTTGCAAACTTAACCTTTGCAAACGTCCCCTCACCAATTGTGCGCCCAATCTCATCCTTCCCAACCTTCTTTACCCTTTTTTTTCTTTTACTAAACCACAAAAATTACATACAAACCTATCTGCCATATTGAATCAAAGCCTGAACAAACCTACTAAGAAGTTGTAGAAACCAGAATCACAATATATAAACTTGTATAAGAACACAGCTACTGTTTATAAAGTCGATGAACAAACAGAATTTCACATCTCCAAGAATCTAATTCATTCACGTCATCATCTTTATTTCAAGAAATCTAAGCCACAAGAGTTATCAACACTCGTGTATCTACATCTACCATGAACAACCAGCAAACAAACTTGATAAGTCGGCACTGTGTAAACTGGTTGTCGTCAGTTAGTTTTTTAATACGATCGTCGCAGGGAAGATGAAAAGTCGGAGAAGGTTATCTTCGCGCGTAAGGATTGGAGGCCGATGGCCGGTGGAGGACGAGGATAACTTGTTGCAGGGAGGATGAAAGGTCAAAGAGGAAGGCTGGGAGGAGGGGATGAAAAGTCTTAGGGTTTTTTTTTATGTTTAAAGGGTATCTTTTGCCATTTTTAGTACATGAATTGACTAAAATATCCTTAATTGAATAAACTTAACTGAAAATTTTAACCTGGTTAGTACTAAAGGACGTAGAGTGTAACGGGTTTTGCAAATAAAGGACTGTGACTGTAATTATTGAAGTTAAAGGTTATCCGTTGCAATCCGGTACAAACATAAAGGACGAAAAATGTAATTTACCCAAGATGGAAAGAAAGAAAGGTAAAGCAAAATAAGCACCTGTTGATTTCTCAACCCTTTTTAACTTTCTGTTTTGACCGGTCAACTCACACACCCTCTAATCCTACTCCTTTGCCCACCATGGGACTACCAGGCATTTGGTAGTATTATCATTTTTCAAAATTATTTGATAAGAAGCCATGAATTTTTATACCATAGGCATATAGTATAATCAAACTTGAAACCAAGTAAAAAAAAAATTCAGATTTTGGTTTGTATTTAATAATTAAAAAAAAAATTCAGATTATGGTGTTAAGGTTAGTTTTAGGTGAGCAAGTAGTGACAGTGGTATGCGCCTATGCACCGCAAGTGGGACTAGGAGATCAAGAGAAAAGAGAGTTCTGGGATTGTCTAGATGTAGTAGTAAGGGACATACCCAGGGAGGAGAAAGTTTTTATAGGAGGAGATTTTAATGAGCACATTGGTAAAGATAGTGATGGCTTTGAGTTGGTACACGGGGGTTTTGGTTTTGGTGATAGGAATGACCCTGGTAGAGACCTTTTAGACTTCGCTACAGCCCATGGCCTAGGTATTATAAACTCGTTCTTTAAGAAGAGGGAATCTCATTTGATCACTTTTAGTAGCGGAGGACGTAACACGCAAATCGACTATCTTTTGATGAGGCAGGAAGATCGACGGATGTGGATGAACTGTAAGGTTATACCAAGGGAGACTGCAGCGACTCAGCACCATTTGCTCGTAGCAGACATAGCCCTAAAAGTAAGGTTAACCGAGGGGGAAAGGAAAACCAGACCCAGGACCCGTTGGGGAAACTTGAAGGGAGATAAACTTATGATTTTTAGAGATAAAGTTAACTCGATGACATCGACGCAACTAGGTGACGACGCAAACCGGATGTGGGAGGATATGGCGACTACGATCACTACAGTGGCGAATGAGATGCTAGGGGTCACAACAGGAAAGACGAGTGGGCATAAGGAGTCTTGGTGGTGGAATGAAGACGTGCATACCAAAATAAAGGATAAGCAACAGAGTTTTAGAGATCTTTTGAGGTGCACAGATGAGGAGGAGCGGCTGAGGGTGAGGGAGTTATACAAGAAGACAAAAAGGGAAGCGAAAAAGGCGGTGACCGAGGCAAAAAACACAGCCTATAAACAAATGTATGAACGTTTGGAAACAAAAGAGGGGGAGCATGATATGTTCAAGATTTCCAAAGCGAGGGAGCGAAGAAGACAAGATCTAGGAGTAGTAAAGTTTATCAAAGGAGAGGATGGACGTGTTTTAGTCAAGGCACATGACATTAAGTTCAGATGGCAAACCTACTTCCATAATCTTTTCAACGACGGTAGGGCATACCAACAAGATAGCAGCAATCCCAGGACTCAAAGGCGAAAACAGAATAGTTGCTACTGCAGCAGGATCACACTTGAAGAGGTGAGGATGGCACTTAGGAAGATGGGAAGAGGCAAGGCAGTGAGTTTGGACAACATACCGATTGAGGTGTGGAAGTGTTTGGGGGAAGAAGGAGTCCGATGGTTAACACTTTTGTTCAATCGTATTTTTAAGACTGGAAAAATGCCAGATCAGTTGAGGAGTAGTGTCGTGGTGCCGTTATACAAGAATAAAGGAGACGCTCAATGTTGTGGGAACTACAGAGGAATCAAACTGCTAAGTCACACTTTGAAACTCTGGGAGAGGGTAATTGAAACTAGAATTAGAAGAGAAACTCAGGTTTCAGTAAACCAATTTGGATTCATGAAAGAGAGGTCAACTACAGAAGCGATACATATTCTATGAAGATTGATGGAAAAATATAGATCGAAGAAGCAAGATTTACATATGGTGTTTATCGACCTTGAAAAGGCATATGACAGTGTCCCACGACAACTGATTTGGGATAGTTTGGAGGGTCGAGGGCTACCTAGGAAGTATATAGACTTAATTAAGGATACATACGATAGAACGGAAACTAGTGTCCGCGCGCCTGTAGGGGATACAAACTTTTTTCCTGTGGAGGTAGGACTACACCAAGGGTCTGCGTTGAGCCCTTTTCTTTTTGCGGTTGTCTTGGATGATTTGTCCAAGTTGATTCAGGAGACAGTTCCGTGGTGCATGCTTTTTGCAGACGATATTGTCTTGATTGCAGAGACTAAACAGTGCCTGAACGCGAGGGTAGAGGAGTGGCGTGTAGCTCTAGAGGGCAAGGGCCTAAGGATTAGTCGATCCAAGACTGAGTATCTACACTGTGATTTCAGTGGTGCAGCCGATGACGATGACACCCAAATCCCCATTGAGGATCAATTGGTCCCGCAGGTAACTAAATTTAAGTATTCGGGGTCGTTCGTACAAAGAGATGGTGACATAGATAGTGATGTAACCCATCGCATACAGGCGGGCTGGTGTAGATGGAGGGCAGCCAGTGGAATATTGTGCGATAGGAGGTTCCCAACTAAATTAAAGGGGAAATTTTACAAGGTAGCAGTTAGGCCCGCTATGCTATATGGAACAGACTGTTGGGCTATCAAGAAGACACAAGCGCGCAAGATGGAGGTAGCAGAGATGAGGATGCTGAGGTGGATGTGCGGACACACGAGGTTAGATCGGATAAGAAATGAGGTTTTTAGGGAGAGATTAGGAGTGGCTAGTATATCGGATAAGATTAAGGAGGGGAGGTTGAGATGGTTTGGGCATGTGAAGCGGAGGCAAACGACGGCACCAGTTAGAGTAGTGGAAACTATTACTATGGAGGGGAGGAGAGGAAGAGGCCGACCTAAACTGACATGGGATGAGCAGATTAGGCATGACTTACTAGAGTTGCATCTTTCCGAGGACATGGTCCATGATAGGACTTCGTGGAGGCGTGGGATTAGGGTTCAGGACCTGTAGAGAATATTACAGTAAGGTCTTAGGTGTATTTTAGGGATGTAGGTTTTCCTATCCTTTAAGTGACTTTACCGGTGATTGTCTCCTTGTGTTTATGCCCAAATGATGTTGCATGCTATTATACATGATTTACATTATATTGTGTCATTCTTATCACTTTCTTGGTATTGGCCTTGGTATTGGTGACTTCTTTTTTCTATTTTCTTTGACTTGGTGTATTGGTATGCGGTTCGTTTTGGAGCTGAGGGTCTCTCTGGAAGCAGCCTCTCTATCCCTAGGGATAGAGGCAAGGTCTGTCTACATCCCACCCTCCCCAGACCCTATAAGTAGCTTTGCCATTTGTGGGATTTACTGGGTATGGTTGTTGTTGTTGTTGTATTAAAAGAAACATATCTTTTTGCAATGGTTAACATGAAAACTAAACGGGCTCCTTTTGTAAGTGATAGGTAACACACAGTATGTGCCATTAAAAAAAAAGGTAACCTACGGTATGTAGAAAAAATTGTATACAGACTAATAGCATTGAACAAACTTTATTAAATCATGATAAGTTTTTTTTTTTTTTTTTTTTCAGGATAATGTGTAATAAATAAGTTAGAAAAACTAGGGAAATTAAAATCCAGCAGTTGAAGAACTGGGTAGTTCATATATATTAATGGATAATTATATATAAACAAACACATCCTCTTAGTAACCCACGCAAAGCTTCAAGTTCACCTTAAATCATACCATCCATTCTCAATACAACACTAGGGGAGATTGTGGTTGGTTTGAGAAAAATATAGATGTTTGAGAAGCTTACATAGTAGAGAGTAGACGAGAAGGTCCAGTTGGATCATAGTTAATTAGAAGAGCAGCCTTCAATGGCTGACCTGTAAAAAACACAATTTTTACATACAAGCATTGCATAGGATTAGGAATTGTGATTGCATACATACCAGCGGCAGAAGCAACACTGTTAGATGCCCACTTTTCCCAGTTTCTATTCACAAAAGCCCAATCCATTAGGTTGGGAATAGCAGCAGCTAGCTGTAAACAGAAGAAAAGTTTTTTAAGTAACCGGTGAATAAAGAAAAAAAAAGCATGCTATGCTATGCTATGTGATGATGGTATGTATGCTCCAGGTGCAATCAAGAACAACATTCTTCCTCAAGTTAACCCATCAACTACTTACCTTTTAAATAACCTTCTATCTCTCTCTCAACTCTCTTTCTATTTCAATCTCTAACCTAACCTAACCTAACCACCACCACCCACCCCTTTACCACCATAGCACCACCCACCCCACATATCCCAACCGTAAACAAACACCCGCCACCACCATCCGTTGTACCTCCACCACATCTACCCACCACCCTCTGCCACATCCCTCAACCCCCCCGTAACCCTAGCCCACCTGAAACCTGCAAGAACCTACACCACAGGCCCTCTAAACCTCAGAAGACCAACCACCTGCTTGGTTCTGTCACTCAACCACCACCCTCTGCCACATCCCCGCCGCCCTAGAGATAAGAATGAGAGGTGTCGGCAGGTGAGAGAGATGGCGGCAGGCGTTGCTTTGAATTAAAAGTTTGAATAAACAATATTAGCACTTTGATTAAAGTAGTACAAGGAGGATCTAATTCACTTACAATTTAAAGCAATATCAGGATATGTAATCAAAGCTGGTTTCTCTTGATCCCCGAAGATAGCTACAGAAATCAATCCTTTTGAAGTTTCGATAAAATGCTCCTGAATTTAATGCGTTACCCAGGTGGCGCGGTTTTAAGTGAGTGGCGAGTGGTGGTGGTCGGCGGCAGGTGGGGGTGGGAGGTGGCAGCAGGTGTGAGACAGAGAGAGATAAGAGTGAGAGTGCTGAGTTTTGTTTTATTAAATATCTTTTTATCTTTTTACTTTTTACACAATAGTCCTTTAATACAAGTTGTGATTCACAATAGTTTTTTTGGGAGGTGAAAAGAAAAGAATGTCCTCATCTGCTTTGCACATCCTCATCTGCTTTGCACATGATCATATTTAACCAAAAAAATTAATTGTGTTAGCTTCAAAAGGTATGACGTGCATTATTTTGAAATGTTAAGGACAAAACTCATCAAATTTAAAGACAAAGGACACCGCCTGCAATTTGATACAAACATAAAGGACAAAACTTGCGTTACGGAGTCGGGCAGAGCCTAGACATGCGTTACGGAGTTCTAGATCAATCGGGCAGAGTAACTAATACGTAATCGGGGGTTATAATACTTACAACGAGGCAGAGCTTCGCTTTTTGTGGGTATTATGCCTGGGAATTATTTTAGCTACTTGAGAATTTAGATATTTGAGAGAGAATTTTGATTTTTGAAAGATTTCTCAACTGAAGCTGATAGCTTCTATTTAAAGGGCCTGATCTCAACTTTCTCGTGCCCCGCGAGAACAGAAGGCAAGGCCTTCGCGGCCCGCGAGCTAGGCTGGCTAGGGCCTAGCCTTGTCGAATCAACGGCTAGCTTTGACACGGAGGGGACACGTGGCATCACCGGGTTGCGCCTGATGGCCATGGGGTCGCGGCCCGCCACAAATGTAGCCAAGGGGGTCGCGCCCCGCGAGCGCCCCCTATTTCCTGTTTTTATTTAATTTTCGTAAAATAAAGGTATTTCGGGTCCATTTTTCATATACGGGGTTTATTTTAGGACATGTAGGGGTGTTTTAAGAATTTTGGGAGGGTTGTTATATCCTCCCTACCTTGTTTTAGAACTCGTCCTCAAGGTCTACTGGAACAGGTGTGGATATTTCTTCTGCATCTCTGATTCCAGCTCCCAAGTGTATTCTGGTCCTCTCTTGGAATCCCATTTCACTTTGACTAAAACTAATCTCTTGTGCTTGAGATTCTTGATCTTTATATCTTCGATTTGTAGGGGTTTATCTACAAACTTAAGTTTCTCATTTACCTCTATGTCCTTAAGAGATACCACTAACGATTCATCTGCTAAGCACTTCTTGAGATTACATACATGAAATACATCATGTATTCCCGCCATTTTGTAACACCCTTCTAATTACTACTTGAATTTAATAATAATTCATACAATTTTATATAAAAGATGTCCAACTTATAACATAAGTTCCATAGATAAAGTTCATAAGTATCAAAACATTAGTCAACTAACAACTAATTCAAACATTCATAAGTTGTTTAGCACATAGTCTACATTTTCAAAAAGATTGTCTATTAGAGTTAGATAACGCGGAAGCTTCAAAAGTTCGTGTTCGGTTCTTCAAAATCATGCTTGATCATCGTCCACATACTTGCAAAACCTGAAAACTGAAGATTTTTAACAAATCTTAGTGTTAGAGTTCTTATAAATATTACATAATCGAAACTACAATCAAAACGGATTCGATTAACTATAATATGCAAAAACTTATAAAAATTCCAGGACTCTACCGTAACTTACGGTATCTACCGTAAGTTACGATAGTCCCTTGAACTTTCTGGTCAACCGTAAATCAGTAGAAAACCACCGTAAGTCTTTTATTTTCCACCGTAATTGGTGGAGACCGTAATTTACGGTGGACTCTGCAACTTTGCCATTTGACTATTTTTGTTAATTTCACCCTATTCCACACATCGTTTTAGGCGATTCTTTTCCTGTATATATGTAAATTTATTAAGGACATGTTCCTTACGACTATCATACCAAAATTTGACTCACCGATTAATACGGCTAAAAGCCACTATACTATCATTCGACCCATTCTAACTTTTTTTCTATTTTACTACATTACACTAGTAAGCCTATGGCGCCTTATACCCATCATCCGGGGCTTAGCATCACTTGCGCTTCTTTACCAATTCCATGGTTTAACGCTCTTGTGATTTTATCGCCAATGCTAACTAATTAGAACCCCCAATACTACAATTTACACTATTGTTTGACCCGTTGGCTCATCTTGTGGAAATCCTCCAATGTGATGACTACCAAACAGTTCCTTATTAATTTTAACTCTATTAATTTCAAGTAGCGATCATACATAATATAACCACAAATTTCTATTCTAAAATGCGACTATACATAATATAACCACAAATCACTTAATGTAACGGGTCAAGTTACATACCTTCAAAGTAAGCCTTTCAAACGCGATTCGCCACCCACTTGTCCACTTGACGCTCCTGCGTCCTTTCCTATAGAGTTCATTTATAACATGTTTAGAACTCCCTTTAAATCATATATCGCGTAGTAAACCGAAACATCATAATTATGCGTTTCAACTTTGAATTTCAGTTTTAAGCCTTCTTTGAGGCATTTTCACAAACACCTTAAGGGCAGAATTTAAATAATTCATTAACAAGCTCATAACTTGTCATATAACCCTAAATTTCCATCAATCAAGCTTTCATATATAAGGTTTAACATTCAGATTTCAATAATCTCTTCCTATGAACCACATTACACTAGAATAATGCTCAAAGCCCTAGTGTTCATTATCTTACAAAACCCATGAACCACCTTCAATGAGTTCATGAAATTTCCTGAATTTAGACATGATTTCACATGTTATTGTCTAGGTTTTATCCCTAGACACTATATCATCCCTATTCTATCCAAATAACAAACATGCAACCTCTAATTTGGGATTTCCCAAATTCATGAGAATTTCGAACAGAGAATTAACATCAAATTTTACATACCTTACAACCCCCTTGTAATGGGGATTACTAATCTTAACTTAGATTTCTATTTGGGAGCGAATTTGATCTTCAATTTGTGGGATTTAGCATGAACTAGGGTTTTGAAAGAACCCAGGTCGCCCCCTCCTTGCTCTGGTCGATCCCCGTACTAAATTTTTGGTTTGTGTTTTAATAAAATAGTTTTTATTAAAACTATTTTCAAGTTTAACACTTTTGGTCCCTCTAGTTTCTTTTATTTTATTTCTATGTCGTTAACTACTCATAAGTGATAAACTAACTAGGTTAGTGTCATTCCTGGTTTAATCGAAATTTAAGAATTTGTATTTTCGGGATGTTACACATTTCCTCTGGCAGTTGTAGCTGGTAAGCTACTGGTCCTATCCTTCTAATAATCTCAAAAGGTCCAATATACATGGGGCTTAGATTTCCTCTTTTTATGAATCTGACCACTCCTTTCCATGGAGAAACTTTTAATAACACTTTATCTCCTAATTGAAATTCCAACGGTTTTCGTCTGTTATCAGTATAACTCTTTTGACAATCGTGTGCTGCTTTTAATCTTTCCTTGACTTGAATAATCTTGTATGTTGTTTCTTGTACTATTTCTGGTCCAGACAATTGTTTTTCTCTAATTTCTGCCCAACAGACTGGAGTTCGGCACTTTCGTCCATAAAGTGCTTCAAATGGTGCAGCATTGATACTGGTACGATAGTTGTTATTGTAGGAAAATTCTATTAATGGTAAATGATCGTCCCAATTTCCTCCGAAATCAATTACACAAGCTCTAAGCATATCTTCCATTGTCTGAATGGTTCTTTTGCTTTGTCCGTTCGTTAGAGGATGATAAGCAGTGCTTAGATTTAACTTGGTTCCCGTTTCTTTTTGGAAACTTGTCCAGAAATGAGAAGTAAAGCGGCTATCTCTATCAGAAACAATAGATAAAGGAATTCCATGTAATGAAACTATTTCATTTACATACAACTTGGTCAATTGTTCCATGCTGAAAGTTTCCTTCATCGGTAAGAAATGAGCAGACTTGGTTAATCTATCTACAATCACCCAGATTGTATCATTTCCTTTTCGTGTCTTGGGTAATTTGGTAAAAAAGTCCATTGTTATCAATTCTCATTTCCATATTGGCATTTCTATTTGTTGCAATAAGCCTGAAGGTTTCTGATGTTCAGCTTTAACTTGGGAACAGGTTAAACATTTGGCAACATAAGCTGCTGTATCCTTTTTCATTCCTATCCACCAGAAATTCTTTCTTAAATCTTGATACATTTTATCACTTCCAGGATGTATCGTATACTTAGACTTATGGGCTTCTTCTAAAATTCGGTGGCGTAGGTTTCCTCGTTTGGGTATCCAAATTCTTTTCTTATGGAATCTCCAAATTCCATATGTTCCTTGTTCTAATTCCTTAATCATATCTTTTAATTTTTTCAGTATCGTCCTTGATTACTGATTCTTGTACTTCTCTAATTTGTTCATTTAAATCTATCTGCAGATTTAATTTAAGGGAACGTACTCTTTTTGGTTTTTCATGATACTTTTGACTTAAAGCATCAGCTACTACTGTGACAACTGGCACAAAACCGGTAATTTCCGAACAGTTTAATATTATTTATTATTTTCATTTATGTGATTAAATGTCAACATTGTCTGATTACATGCTATACATGTGAATTCATGCACGTTTTATACTTCAAATATTGCTTTGTGCATTACTTGAAGCGTTGCGTCAGAAAGACTAGTAAACTCACCGGTAAGACACACCGTGTCAGCATTTCTGCAGAAAGCAGTAAGACAATAGAATTAGGGCCTAGAAATAGGTCCAACATCTAAAATACATTAAAACCCAAGTGTGGATACAAGGGTTAACATATAAACTTTCCGGAATCTAAACTATGCACTAAAAGACACCCGAAACTCACTTTAAATGCAGAATTCTGCATAAATCAGCAACAATTCAGCTATAATCAGCCTTTTAACACTAAAATATCATGCAGAATCTATGTTTTATTGTCCATAATAACTTATAAAGTGTCAGGAATTGAAACTACCACAAAAGGGGCTTCATACTTAGTGAAACTGCGCAATTTAGCACTTTAACGAACCGTAACGAAACGAACAACCGGACACTACCCAGAACATCAAAATTTGACTAGAAGTAATGTTTTTATGATATTAAACTAGTATTGGTGCAAGAACACCTTAAAAATCATAAAAATACCTAAACACACTTAAACTAACTTAAACCTTCCCGTTTGCACTTTAAACCCTTAACTTCCAACAATTTACATCTTACCCCCCCCCCCCCTCCACCATAACCGACCCCAAGAGGGGCCACATGCCTTTTATTATTTTAATCTTTCTTGTCCCCTAAATTGTATGCACATGATCTTTAGAAGATTAAGTTGTTGGAGCATTATTTTTATAAAGACCTTAAGTAGCCTACTTTGTCCAACACTTCACAACTTTCTTCATCTTCTTCCTCCTTCTTCCCTTGGTCTCGGCTCCAACACACACCCTTACACACATCATTTTCACTTCATTACAAGGCAATCCAAGGTGATCTAGAGGTGTATGGAGGCTATCTAAGAAGGTGTAAGGTGCTAGAAGTTGAAGGACCTCACTTTGGAGCTTTTAACCACTTGATTTCCTCCATATTCATCTTCTTCAATCTTGTGCCACTTCCCTAGCCATTAGAGCTAGTAGTAAGCTTCTTGATCACTATATTAGTTCATGTTTATGTTATGTACAAGTCTCACCATCTAAATAACTTAACTTTTAAAGCTAAAAATGAGAAGATCTGACATATTCATGAAGAAAACAAATAATTATATTAATTTTTGGTGTATGTAATGAAGTTGTTGATGTTATATCTTGTGTTGATGTTTAGATCAAGTATGTTAAGCTTGTTAAAAGCTTGGATCTAACAAGTTTAAGCATGGATCTTGAAGGATCCATGGTTAAACTTGAAGATGAACATATGAAGCATTATGTGAACATGAAAAATGAATTTTGATGCATAAACTTGTAATCTTGAAGCAATAAAGTGTATGTAACACTAACTTTTGAAACTAAAACCCATGAAAAGTTTGTTAAAAGTTTAACACAAAACTTGTTTACGAAAGATCTAAAGTTATTAAGCATGGATCTTGAAAGATCCATGGTAAAACATGATGTTAGACATAATGATCTTTCTAATAAACATAAAAGTGGTTTTAGAAACATGATTTACAAACTTTGAAACCATTAAACTCATGGATGAGTTGGTTAGTAAAATAAAGTCTCAATAAAGTTTGTTTAAAATACTAAAGAACACTTATTTTTGGAAAGATCATAATATGTTAAGTGTAGATCTAAAAGACTACACATTTTTAACAAGAATCAAGTTCACCATGTTGTTTCATATGAAGAAATTAGCATATGTTGTTGGTGATTATTGTTGAAAAATTGTTTTGGTGTTGAAAAGAAAATAAACACATGTTTTGAAAACATGAGAAACCTCCATTTTTAGGGGAAACTATGTCAAAAATTTTATAAAATTTTGACACTTAGAAAAATACAAGTTTTGGTGAAACTTATTCCCTAAAAATTCACCTAAAAATATTTACCAAGGTTTCCCTAATTTATGTGTAAAATTTCAAGTTAAGAAATGATGATTTCTTCAAGTTAAAATTAATATTAAGTATGTATATTTTTAGGGAAAAATATATATTTAGTGATCACCAAATTTTGTGCTAAATGTATATTATCTGTATTATATATAATAGTGTATTAGGAACTTGAAAATACACTAAATACTCCCAAGGAGTAGGAATACAAAAATACATATACAAATACATGAGAATACATAAGTATACAAGTATACAAAATTCCTCACAAGGAAGTACATGGAGAAATACAAGAAAATATATTTACAAAAATATATCCCTTAACACATTATTGAATTTGGACAAATTATGGACACTATGGACTTAAATATATATTTTTGGACAAATATATAACAATTAACAAGTAATGGAATTTATACAAAAATCGGGTGGATAACAAGAATGATTATATATATTTTATGCCATGACAAAATACATATATTTCCTACAAGACTTAAAAATATGTTATTTTTAAGAAATATAATTCCGGAAAATAATAAAAATCAAAGTATTGATTTTTGGTGAAAAATAAAAAATACACAAGTATTTACATAAAATACAAGTGTACTTTCCTAAGTATACTTTTACAAAAATAATATTGAGAATATTATTTCACAAAATAATTATATTTATTTTTGGAAAATAATATAAGTAACATACATGAAAAGTTGAAAATATAAATTATTTTTAACAACTTATTGCCTCGAAAAGTCTACATAAACGAATATATATTTGAGGAGTAAAATATATATTTACAAAATACAAAACATATTTAAAGTGTAAAGACATGACAAACGGGCAAGACCCGACAAACAAGGGCACGGCCCTCACAAAGAATGAACGTACAAAGAACATATACATAAACAAAAGATGGTGACTTATACTTGTGTGATACAAGTCTAGTGACTAACATTAATAGAACACGTATAGCTCACGACGCTACAAAACCAACCGGTGAAGTTTACGACGCAGGATACGCAAAATTGTGAGTTCATGTCCCCACTTTTAAACTTTTACTTGTTTTCTAAACTTGGAAAAAATACATGTGCTATGGTATGTTGAATACAAAAACTAAGAAATGATACTATAGATCATGTCACGAATAGGGTGCCATAAGCACCATTAATCAAACTATATACCTAGACCGCGGAACAAAAGGTTAGATCTAATGGGTTTCAGGCAACCACACTCTTGGCCACACTTTTACCAAGAAGTGCTTTTGGGTTTCTAGTCGTGAATCGACAAGTAAAAATGCCTATGGTTTGGATGCTTCCTATGTCGTGTCACATGTTAATGGCCTTGCAAACCATTAACGATCTCGATTTCCTTACATATACAGAAGTACTTATTTCAGTACAATTACATACCATATTATCTACAACGAATGCTTAAATGTTTACACAAAACTGCATGAATTCACACCAACATTATGTTGACGATTTTCCAAAACTTACATGTATTTCAAGTAACTAAAGTGGATGTACTCGTGGTCTTACTCTTTCTCCTGGATGTCGTTTATGTTTTAGCTATGTTGTGTCAAGACTCCTATGCCTATTTTGTGGGATTTGGATGTTATATCCCATCCCGTGTGGCGATATAAGGATCAAAACCTTGATCTTGGTCTTTGAAATAAGTTGTAAAACTTTTCAGACAATATGTTATCTTGTGATGTTACTTAACTTATGTTATGTTTTGAATATGTAATGTCAATGGCATTTTGGAGTTATTTTACGAGCATATAGTATGTTTACCATTCGTTTGCAATGAGAACCATACAGGATCACACCTCGTGCTTCCGCCTTAAAAAGGGGTGTGACAGATTGGTATCAGATCTGCGATTGTAGTGAACCGGGATTCCTTCTCGAGTCTAGACTACAATCTTTAGGATCCTCCCACAAAAATAATTTTTTTTCAAAAGTTTTTCATTGCATAAAACTTTCCGCGACATCCACTACCTGAAACTGTTTTCAAAGAGTCAAGTAAGGACACTACGAGACTTAGGGTGCACTGGAGTAGCACTTGTCTTTAACTAGGAATTACTTGCAACAATGTGTATAATTATTTGTATATTAATTAAGTAATAATTAATATATACATATACCATGAAAAAAATATTACAGGTACCCATGTCTTCTTCTGAAAGCAGCAGCCTATCTGAAGAACGTGAACCGATGACGGATGTCTCCGACGACGAGATTGCTTCACCTCCGGAGATTTTCACGTCTGACTCTGAAACCGACCCTGAGATGATAACCGACGATGATGATCTCGATGATGTCTTAGCCTTACCTTTACCCTTCCATGGCCAGCAGATCATCGGACATCCCAATGGAGAGCATCTCATTGAGCCTATTCCCATCCATGCTATTCCTTTTGCCGCCATCCCTGCTGAGGACTGGCCATTCGTTGATGACCTGGATTATAGTGTGGCCTCTCCTGTTATGTTCGTTATCGACATTCCTTCCGATTCTGACCTTGAGTCTGATGCCGATTCCTTCGATTCAGTGATATCTTAGGCCCTTTTTGCTGCTGGGCTGAGAGTTTACCCAACTGGTGATGATGATGACACTATGTCTGTTGTGCCATTCACTCCTACCCGTGTCTCTACACCTCCCCACACTCCTGCTCAGATCAGCTCCCTCATCCGCCAAATTCATGAGCTTGAGGATGAAGTGACTCATCTTCATAGTTTGATCTTCCCTACACCCCCACCCTCCCCACCAGCCCATTAAGTTTTCTTTGCAGGTACCTTAATGGAGTAGTGTTCTGGGTGTAAAGACTGCAACCGAGCTTGGGTAAAATTTGAAGACAAGAACCGCCAATGTGAAGAAAGATATTTTGTCTTTTATATGTATTAAACTTGTACTATGGGGTGATGTAACCCTTATGCATTTTGTTTTCTTCGCAAACAATGATGTAACAAGTTGTCCTGATATGTATAAAAACTCGGTGATTATCTTTATGACACCAAAGTGGTTTGTCATGAGAAAATCATTCGCATTCCTCTTGCCGATGATGAAGCACTTATAGTACACGGCCTTCATGCAGTTGATGCGGGGACGCGTGGCCCCAAAGGCGGTGGATTGTGACATCCCACATTGGTTATGAAGGCGCATAAATGCCTACGGAAAGGATGTGTTGAATTCTTGGCGCACGTTGTAGTTAAGAAGACTGAGGAGCCGAAAATCCAAGACATTCCTATGGTGAAGGAATTTCCTAACGTTTTCCCTGAAGATTTGCCAGGACTACCTCCACAAAGACAAGTCGAATTTCATATTGACTTGGTTCCAGGCGCCGCTCCTGTAGCCAAGGCACCCTATCGACTTGCGCCATCCGAGATGCAAGAATTATCTACACAACTCCAGGATTTGTTGGATAAAGGATTCATATGGCCGAGCTTCTCGCCTTGGGGAGCACCAGTCTTGTTCGTGAAAAAGAAGGATGGAACACTGCAGATGTGTATCGATTATAGAGAATTGAATAAGCTCACTGTCAAGAATCGGTATCCACTACGTAGGATTGACGACTTATTCGATCAGTTACAAGGATCGAGTTACTACTCAAAGATCGACCTTCGGTCTGGCTACCATCAGTTAAGGATCCAAGAAGAGAGCATATCGAAGACTGTATTCAGGACGCGTTATGGGCATTATGAGTTCCTTGTGATGCCATTTGGATTGATGAATGCGCTTGCAGTGTTTATGGATCTAATGAATCGTGTTTGCAAACCATATCTCGATAAATTCATGATTGTATTTATCGATGATATTCTGATTTATTCACGGACGAAAGAAGAGCACGAACAACACCTCAGGACCATTTTGGAACTACTGAAAAAAGATAAGCTTTATGCAAAGTTCTCAAAGTGCGAATTTTGGAATCATGAAGTACAGTTCCTTGGTCACGTGGTGAATAAGAAGGGTATTCATGTAGATCCAGCAAAGATTAAGGCAATAAAGAATTGGGAAGCTCCCAAAACACCAACCGAAGTTCGACAATTTTTGGGATTAGCGGGCTATTACCGCAGCTTTATCGAGAATTTCTCCAAGATAGCTCAACCGCTGACTTACCTTACGCAGAAGGACAAGAAGTATGACTGGGGTGATAAACAGGAAGAAGCCTTCCAACTCCTCAAAAGTAAGCTATGCGATGCACCGATACTATCTTTACCCGAAGGCACTGAAGACTTCATGGTATACTGTGACGCTTCGCGTCAAGGATTGGGTTGCGTGCTCATGCAACGCCAAAAGGTCATCGCTTACGCTTCAAGACAGTTGAAAGTTCATGAGAAGAATTACACCACCCACGACCTGGAGCTAGGCACGGTGGTATTCTTCTTGAAGATCTGGCGACATTATTTGTATGGTATTCGCTGTACTATCTTCACTGATCACAAAAGCCTACAACACATATTTGATCAGAAGGAATTGAATATGCGTCAGCGGCGGTGGGTCGAGCAGCTAAATGATTATGATTGTGAGATTAAGTACCATCCTGGAATGACGAACGTAGTAGCAGATGCTTTAAGTCGAAAAGAAAGGGTTAAGACCCTAAGGGTTCGAGCATTGGAAATGACTATTCGAACGAATCTCACTGCGCGTATTCATGACGCTCAACAAGAAGCCCTTAAGAGGGAGAATCTTAGAGCTGAAGGAGGTATGGAGAAGAAATTGGTGCCAAACGAAGAGGGAACCTTATACTTTATGGGACGCATTTGGGTTCCGCTCTATGGCGGTGTTAGAGAAGTCATCTTTGACGAAGCTCACAAGTCGAGATACTCAATCCACCCAGGATCGGACAAAATGTATCAAGACTTGAAAGAGTATTATTGGTGGCCAAAGCTCAAAAGCGACGTTGCTGTTTATGTTGGGAAGTGCCTAACCTGTGCTAAGGTCAAGGCCGAATATCAGAAACTGTCCGGTCTACTGCAACAACCGGAGATACCCATGTGGAAGTGGGAGCAAATATTAATGGACTTCATAACGAAATTACCCAGGACCCCTAGAGGGCGTGATATGATATGGGTGATAGTTGATCGATTAACGAAGTCTGCGCATTTCCTACCCATCCGAGAGAATGATAGCACCAGAAAGCTTGCTGAACTGTATCTTAAAGAAATTATGGCACGTCATGGAGTGCCTATTTCGATTATTTCAGACAGAGATGGGCGTTT
Organism: Helianthus tuberosus; assembly: GCA_030545235.1. Taxonomy (NCBI): domain Eukaryota; kingdom Viridiplantae; phylum Streptophyta; class Magnoliopsida; order Asterales; family Asteraceae; genus Helianthus; species Helianthus tuberosus. Next base: position 84,206,656 of record CM060389.1, read on the forward strand.
CATATCAAGGATCTGGCAATCCTTCCAGGAGGCCTTTGGATCTCAACTAGATCTAAGCCCAGCCTTCCATCCGCAAACAGACGGCCAGAGCGAACGGACCATACAAACACTGGAAGATATGCTTCGCGCATGTGTTATGGATCTGGGCGGCAGCTGGGAAACTCATCTACCTTTAGTTGAGTTTTCCTATAATAACAACTACCATACGAGCATAAAACCGCACCGTTCGAAGCTCTATATGGCCGCAAGTGCCTGTCACACCCCCAAAATCCACAAGCGGAGTATCACCGTAGGGAGCGTGACATGACCAGGATCAAGCCACCAATCATATTGAACAATGTAAAATAATAAAGATAAAACCAACCACAATATAATTGGTGTCCAAAACAATTTAACCAAGTTTAAGTTATCAGCGGAAGCATAAAGTGTAAAACCAAAACATAAGTTTTAAAGTTCAAATGTTTAACATGGAACTCAACAGTCCATGTCCCACAACGACCTCTCCTTCTCGTGCAAGCTCCATCTAAGCACCTAACGACCTGCAAGGCATGTAGCAACGAATCAACAACAAAGTTGAGCGAGTTCACGGTTGGTTGTCCATTTTAAAGTTGTTCAAAAAACCATAAGTTATCTCGAAAACCATGAGTTAACCAATTCCTTGTTTCCCAAACCATAACCAGTGGGGGCTACCCCATGTTAACCACTAGACCCGTTACCATATCGACAACTGATTGGAGTCATGTTTATGTGCCTTGTGTCAATGTCTATCATCATTGACTAAGTGCCCAGATCCATTAGTCCACTCCCGTCCTCTGCGGCACGGTGTGAGGCTTGTCAAACCTAATAGCGCTATTTAACTAATGACCCGCTCGCCATTGGCCCGACGATTAAGGGGCTGTTTGGCAACATCTGAACCAATAAGTGCTGAATGAATAAGAGGTCTGAATGGGTAAGAGGCTCTGAACCAGTAAGTGCTGAACCAGTAAAGTGCTGTTTGGTTGCACCTCTGAATGACCGTGTAAAATTACATTTTTACCCCTCTGAATTTCTTTGTACAATTCAAAACCTCAAAACTACTGCATAAACCACACAACTTGTACAATTCAAAACCTACAAAATTTCTAATTTTCAACTGTCATAAGCCACAAATTCTCAATAAACAAACCTCAAAAACGATGAAACCCATAATAAACATTTTTAAGTTTCAGTTTCATACATCAACGTTCATTAAACTTTAACTACTGAATGTAAAAAAGCAAACCGATAGTAGTAGCAACGGTAGTAATATCAACAACGATAACTATAATGGTAAGATCAGACGATCAATAACAATAAGAACAAACAAACAAACAATTGTAATATATCTTATGATTATCATCATCAGTAATAACAGCGAACAACAATTATATCAAAAAACCTTACATTCCTACTTTTATTTTATCTTCTTTTCTACAAAACTCGTGCGATTTGCATGTATAATATAAAACAGGGTTAGGCTGGCAGATTTTGTTGCTATGTAAGCTGAAACCCATTAAAAACAAAACAACTAATCTATTAAACCTCCTTTCTTAATTTTCTCCATATGAAATAAACTGTGCTCAATATCATAACATGATTATTCCAACTGCATAAATCCATTAACATAATAACCAAATGCTAAGAAGAAACACTGTGCTCAATATCATAATTCACAAACAGAAATTAAACCACATTTCACTTTACCCTTTCAATTAAATTAGGGCTTTCATCATAACCTAATTGAACTATACAATATCAGCAGTAAGTTGACTAGATTTAAATTAACAAATCTGTTAGTTCCACAATGAATTGAGATTGATTGACAGTAGGTAGTTGGTAATTGCTATTACCTGATCGAAATTGAGTGTTTGGTGGTACAAATACTTGAAGGAGGCGCTGTGGAGGAGCAGAGAAGAAGGAGGCTGGCGGCGGCGCTATGGAGGAGCAGAGGAGGCGGTGGCGTTGTGGAGGTGCAGAGGAGGAGGAGACGGTGGCGATGTGGAGGAGCAGAGGAGGAGGTGACAGTGGCGCTGTGGAGGAGCAGTGGAGGAGGAGACGGTGGCTATGTGGAGGAGCAGAGGAGGTGACATTGGCGGAGATTTGTGGATGAGAGGAGAGGAGAGGAGAGAATGAGGCTCTGGAAGAAGATGGGTGGGCACAATTGTCACAAGTATCATTCAGATATCAAAAGTCGCTGAACCATTCAGCTCTGAATGGTTTGATTAAGAGGTCATTTTTTGGACAACCAAACACCTTGCCTCTTACCGGTTCAGAGGCTTGCCTCTTAATGAGGCCATTCAGACCCAAACAAACAGCCCCTAAGTCGATATAAAATTGAGGGACTTCATGATAGAGTTTTCTCTAGTAAGTTATATGTTGTCATCCTTCCTATGGAGGATGGAGGTACATATCCTACCCAAGGAGAATATGCAGGTTAAATGTTGTCATCCTTCCTATGGAGGATGGAGGTACATATCCTACCCAAGGAGAATATGCAGGTTCCATTTTAGTTTCTTAACCCATTCCCAAACCACCGGGAATCCCATGCCTTGTAGAAGTGTGAACTCACCTTAGGTTAGCTCGGCAGATACACGAAAAGGTCACTTGAGCTATATGTGGTCAACCACGTCCTAACATGGTTACTGATGTGTGCAAAATGCAACATATAAATTACATCAATTGTGGCATAAAACTAACCCTTTTTAGTACTAATGTTGGAAAAAGTGTGCTTTTGTCTTCCTTTTGTATTTTCAGGATTAAATGAGCTCAAATTAACAAAAGAAGCAAAAAAGACAACTAAATCTAACATAAATACAAGAAAAGGAACAAACGTGACATGCCCGACCCGACGACAGCATCTTCCCAAGCAAAACAAGAGAACAGAAGGCTGAACACGCCCCGTGCTCAGTGAACACGGGGGCGTGCCCAAGTGCCAGCATAAAAGACAAAGCTATAGAAGCTTCTATCGCCCACCACGGGGCCGTGCTCAGCGGACACGGGGCCGTGGTCAACTATAAGATTCGCAGAATCCAGGAAAATCTTCATAGTACAGATATGCTTCTGCACACGGGGGCGTGCCCAGTGGACACAGGGGCGTGGTCAACTAATGCAGACAAACTGCATTTAATGAAGAAAGAGATGAAGGATGAACACGGGGCCATGCCCAATGGACACGGGGCCGTGCCCGAGCTTCTGTTCAGCCTATAAATAGGAGTGCTTGGCTCAAGTGCAAACCATCCCTTGGCACACCACCTCTCTCACACTTCACCCACCACCCACCACCACCATAACACCATCATTCACCACCATCATCCATTGTCCATCATAGAGTGTGTGAGTCGTCTCGGGATCCAAGATTGATCGTAAGAGTTCTTGACAATCAAGGCCATGTTTGCCTAAGTCTCTTACATCACTTGGTGAAGACAAAGTGTCTAGTGTAATACTTTTTATTTTTAATCTTTTCGCACTTTTTACTTGGTTATGTATTAATGACTTTAATAACTAGTTTCTTATGTTGAAGGTGATTTTTCCTTATCGTTTGTCCGTGGTGTCTTGGCATTATTTTACTGTCTATATAAAATAAAAGATTTTCACCATTCATATCTCCACAGTCTAAATGGAGGTATGTTGGCTACCTGGTCGGGGGTTAAGGGAACGGTTTGGTAAGAGTCTTGCCTTGTTCAGTGTATAGATCCTGCAAGGACCTGGGTCAAATTTAGTAGGACCTCCTTGTCACACCCCGACCGCGTAAAACAACAAATCGCGGCGGAAACATCGGGGCGTGTCGCGACAGAATTAATTGTTTCATAACCATGGCACACAAAGTGTATTTTATTTAATAAACAAGGGTGTTACATTGTCTCGAAGTAGCAAAATAAGAGTTCAGAACATAATTAAACATAGTCTATCATCTTTTAAAGTCTCTAAGGCACAGGTCCGCCCTAGTATCATGATCAACATCCTATGGAAAAGCACCTGAAAACACATGTGAAAATAGGTACGTCAGCATAAAAATGCCTGTGAGATACATAGGTTTTGCGAAAATAAGATTCATGACTTATGTTTGAGAAAATGTTTAGTCATGAACCTTGTTATTTGCTTTGTCTTGTAAATCATTTGAAAACAATAAGATCAGATGATATGTATAAGTAAATGTCAAGTTAAATAAATAACCATGTATAAATGTGTTTGTATAAGATAAGTTGTTTGTAAATAAATGTCTTGTGAAAAGTATGTTATTTGTATAAAATGTTCTATGTCTCAAACTGAAATGATTCAAATAACGTTACGCCATGTAATACCATACAAACACTTATATATAGGAAGTACCAGCGGCGTATCCACCATGCTTGTATCATATTACACACGCATCGTTACTTAATCACTTAATCAAACCAAATCAATTGTCAAATGTATTGAAAGATATGTCAAAGTGTTTATGTCAAGATGTAAATCATATCAAATGTCTAGGTCAAATATCCATGTCAAATGTCTATGTCAAATATCCATGTCAAATGTCTATGTCAAATATCCATGTCAAATGTCTATGTCAAAATGTCATGTATGGCAAGCGAAATGTCTCAACTAAACCATATGCACGAAAACAAAGTATTGAAGTAAAACTTGGTTTAAATCAAAGCTATGTTTTGTGTAAATGCATGCAACTATTTAATATGAACATTTATGCGGTATTGTGAATATGCATACATCCAAGCCTGGCGACTGTGGTGATAACCCTTTAAACAAATTAAAGGTCTATCTGTCTTAATGTCAACGAATTCGGTCATTCCTTTCTGTCCCCTTACCCTGGGATGTCCGGAACGGGAGTTGTCAATTCCTATGGTACCACTACCTACTAACGAACGGCGTAGCTAGTGTTAATGGATATATTGTCCCATGTAAACAAACCAAATGTCATAACAAAATGTGAGCATGTGAAAACGATGCACTAAGTATGTAATCAAATGAACATACGTAGCGTGAAATGTCATGTAAAACGATGTACTAAGTAATGCACAAAATGGGCATACCTAGCATGAAATGTCATATAAAACGATGTACTAAGTAATGCACGCAATGGGCATACCTAGCATGAAATGTCATATAAAACGATGTACTAAGTAATGCACGCAATGGGCATACCTAGCATGAAATGTAATGTAAAACAATGTACCAAGTAATGCACACAATGGGCACACCTAGCATAAGATGTAATGAAATCATGTACTATAATGTACTAACGAACATAGCAGTATATGATGTGAAAACAGGAAAGCTTGAAAGTAACAAGTAGGCACATGTGTTCCACCCCAAAACAGTTTGGAAAACAGTAAAAGAGGGGTCTATGTACTCACTTGAGATTGCTCAGTTGTATAAAGATAACCACCAAGCAATGCTAGAGATCTCGGAATCAAACGGCACCTAATATAGGTAACTATGTTAATAACCGGACCTTAATCGGACGACTGGGTAGCATTAGGGTTTGTAAACCAAATGAGTGTCGGAACTCACGTGATATGGTTTAACAAAGCCTACATGCTAAATGAAACTTAACATAATTGTTTACGACCCATTACGACCCGTTTAGGAAGCTTATGCTACTTTAACGTGTCGCGCGCGTGAAACGCGTTTGGACCGCCTAACTAGTCCTATGACAAGTATTATATGCCTAAACATGTTACATAATCAGTTACGTGACAAAAGTTTAGGTTACATATGCTTAATTACCAATTATGTATGAAAAGGGTATTCTGGTAATTTACCTAAGGCATATAAACTACCTATCATACAACTACTTAAACGATGTGACCATAGGGTATAACCTCGGAAGGTTATTCCCTACCTACTATGGTCACCTAATGTGTTTGGTCGGATCCTAATGATCGACCAAACTGGGTCGGGTTCGAAGGTATAGGCGATTTATTAGATCGCCTACCCTACGACCCTAGACAACGTGGTAATCAGTGGGCATAGTCCCAAGGGACTATGACCAACGTGATTACAATCACGTTGCGAAGTTCAAACGAACTTCGCATTGACCATTACTGGTCAACGCTGAAAGTCAAACTAAGTTTGACTTTCTGACTCGAAAAGCAGTAAAAAAATAAGGAAAAGAACGAAAGAATACTTACGAAGGGTCCAAGAATGGAAGGTTTGGATCCGAACACTCTCAGGTATGAAGTGTTAAACACGACAACTTAGAGAGCAAGTTCAGATTCAAAGGTGTGAGTTTTTGGTTGTGATGTTGGTTAGTATTTATAGGAAATGGTCCACCGCTAGGATCGTTTCTTGGAAAAGGAGGCAACGATCAAGGCCGTACACTTGTCGGAATGTTATGGTGCCACAAATGCCCCTAAACTTAGTGATTAAGCAAGTTGCAAACATGTGGTTGTGGTTAAACCTGCTGAAAACAGGCTGTTAAACATTGCACCTGGTCTGCAGACCCCATACGCATCGTATGGTATGTATACCATACGCATCGTATGGTGCAGTTTGGCAGAATTACAGTTTTGGTCCCTGAACTGTATTTAGGTCATTTTTGACACGTTTAAGGCCCGTTAACCCCATTTCAAAGCTCTAAAATGAAGTTAAAGTATAGGGAACTTAAAACATGCTCAAAAATATCTCGGATGTCGGTTCGTTTAGCCGTACGAACGCGATGTTCGCTTAATTACGACGGAATGCGCATAAGTGCGAAAAACGATCCAAATGACGAAACGAATGGATTTTTCTTAAGGCGAACACTAAAATATAATGTAGTCATGCTTTCATAAATTTTTGGATGTCCGGATGTATTCAGAACGTAAGTTATGCGCGAAAATGCAAACTTGTGCACTTTTTGACACTTTTAGTCCCTGAATGTCCCAAAAGTTTATTTTAGCACACCAAACCCCTCAAAGCCAATTTCTAAGCTATGTAAAGGATATTTAAGGTGTGTTTAACTTATGGTCATGTTCCGGAATGTTCGTTACAGTTCAAATTGACATACTTTCGCAGTTTGTCATATTTAGTCCCTGTAAGCGAATTAACTTGTTTTTGCCATACCAAAGCCTTCAAAACTTATTTCTAAGTTATGTAAAGGTTATTTAAGGTATGTTGAGTATATGTTGATGTTCCAGAGTATTTCTCGCATTAAACTGAGTACGTTTACGCACTAGTTTGCGTATAACTCTCCAGAAAGCGATGTAGAGTTTGAAATTACATAAAAGTCAAAACATGAAAAATGTAAAACACAATCAAACAAACATTGGGATCAAATAACATTGTTTTATTGATAACAGAACTGTTCATAGTGATAACAAGCACAGTTGTTACAGTCTCCCCTACTTGTGGAAATTTCGTCCCGAAATTTATTTAGAGGAAACTCGTGGAAAAAGATGTGGATATTTCGCCTTCATTTGATCTTCGCGTTCCCAAGTAAACTCAGGTCCACGTTTAGCTTCCCAGCGAACTTTGACCAAAGGAATGCGCTCGCGTTTAAGCCACTTGACTTCACGTTCCATGATTTCCACTGGTTTCTCAACAAATTTCAGTGTTTTGCCAACACGAATTTCGTCAAGTGGTATGGAGAAGTTCTCATCAGCTGTACACTTCTTGAGATTTGATATGTGAAAAGTTGGATGAACATTTCCCAGTTCAGGAGGTAACTCAAGTCTGTAGGCTACCTTTCCGATTCTTTCGACGATCTTGAATGGTCCAACGTATCTAGGTGCAAGTTTTCCTTTCTTTCCAAATCTGATCACACCTTTCCAAGGTGAGACCTTAAGTAATACACGATCACCGACTTGAAATTCAAAGGCTTTGCGTTTTGGGTCCGCGTAAATCTTCTGACGGTTTCTAGCTGCCTGAAGGTTATCACGAACTTTCTTGACCTTGTCAGTTGTCTCTAAAATGTGGGCAGGTCCAGTAAGTTGAGCCTCGCCAATCTCATTCCAGCAGACTGGTGAACGACATTTTCGACCATAGAGAGCTTCGAAAGGAGCCATTCCGATGCTAGTGTGATAACTGTTGTTGTAGGAGAATTCAATCAATTTAAGATGTGAATCCCAGCTACCACCAAAATCGATCACACAAGCTCTTAGCATATCCTCCAGAGTCTGGATTGTTCTTTCAGATTGACCATCCGTTTGCGGATGATAAGCTGTGCTCAGATTAAGTTGGGTCCCCATAGCAGATTGCATGGTTCTCCAAAAGTGAGAAGTGAAACGAGCATCTCTGTCAGAAATGATGTTCAACGGAACACCATGTCGAGCTACAATTTCATCTACATAGATTTGAGCAAGTTTGTCAGTAGGAAAATCCTCGCGGATTGGCAAGAAATGTGCTGACTTTGTAAGACGATCAACGACTACCCAGATGGCATCATGACCTTTCTTTGTGCGCGGGAGTTTAGTAATGAGATCCATAGTAATGTTTTCCCATTTCCAAACTGGGATCTCTGGTTGCTCCAATAAACCAGAAGGACGCTGATGTTCAGCCTTAACCTTAAGACAAGTAAGGCATTTTGATACGTATAAGGCAATGTCTTTCTTCATACCAGGCCACCAATAGTGAATACGAAGGTCCTTATACATTTTATCTGAGCCCGGATGAATGGAATAACGAGACTTATGGGCTTCATCCATAAGCAAAGTACGAATATCATCCTGGCTTGGGACCCACAAACGGTCCATGAAGTAATATGATCCATTGTCCTTCAGTTCCAGTGCAGGTGTTATGTGATAAGGAAATTCCTTATCCAGTAAACCTTGTGCAACACAAGATTGTTGAGACTGAGAAATGCGTGCTTGGATATCGGATCGAGCTTGAATAACAGATTGAACACGTACACAATGAAGCTTAGTACGTTCCTTACGACTCAATGCATCAGCTACGACATTCGCCTTACCAGGATGGTAGCGAATTTCGCAGTCATAGTCGTTTAAAAGCTCAACCCAACGTCGCTGTCTCATGTTGAGTTCTTTCTGGTTGAAGATATGCTGAAGACTTTTGTGGTCAGTGAAAACCACACATTTTGTACCGTACAAATAGTGTCTCCAGATCTTGAGAGCAAAGACAACTGCACCCAACTCAAGATCATGAGTGGTGTAGTTCTTCTCATGTATCTTCAATTGTCTTGATGCATAGGCTATGACTTTGTTCCTTTGCATAAGAACACAGCCAAGACCCAATTTCGATGCATCACAATACACGACAAAATCATCATCACCCTCAGGCAATGATAGAACAGGCGCATCGCATAGCTTCTGCTTCAGGTGTTGAAAAGCTTCCTCTTGTCTGAATCCCCAGTAAAAGGGCATTTTCTTTTGAGTTAGAGCAGTTAGAGGAACTGCAATCTTAGAGAAGTTTTCAATGAAGCGGCGATAATAACCCGCTAGACCAAGAAATGAACGAACTTCAGTAGGAGTAGAAGGTGTATCCCAATCCTTAATCGCACTGATCTTGGAGGGATCTACATGAACACCTCGTTCGTTGATAATGTGTCCCAAAAATTGAACTTCTTTAAGCCAAAATTCGCACTTGGAGAATTTGGCGAAAAGTTGCTCTTTCTTCAGGAGTTCAAGAGTAAGACGAAGATGCTGCTCGTGATCAGCTCGCGTCTTAGAGTAAATCAAGATATCGTCAATAAAAACAATGACGAACTGATCCAAATAAGGTTTGCAGACCCTATTCATTAAGTCCATGAAAACAGCAGGAGCATTAGTCAAACCGAATGGCATGACTGTGAATTCATAATGTCCATAACGAGTACGGAATGCTGTCTTCGGAATGTCTTCTTCTTGCACCCGAAGTTGATGATATCCAGATCGCAGATCAATCTTCGAAAAATATGAAGCGCCTTGTAACTGATCAAAGAGGTCGTCGATGCGAGGTAGAGGATATCGATTCTTGATGGTAAGCTTGTTAAGCTCACGATAATCGATACACATCCTAAAGGATCCATCCTTCTTCTTGACAAAAAGAACAGGAGCACCCCAAGGTGAAAAGCTAGGACGGATAAAACCTTTGTCAGAGAGCTCCTGAAGCTGTTTAGACAACTCTTGCATCTCTGACGGTGCAAGTCGATATGGAGCTCTGGCAATGGGATTTGCACCAGGTACGAGATCAATGCGGAACTCGACTTGGCGTGCTGGAGGTAGACCAGGTAAATCTTCAGGGAATACTTCAGAATAATCCCGAACGACAGGAATATCTGAAATAGACTTACCCTTACCTTTATCTTCTGTAACATGTGCTAAGAAAGCCACATAGTTCTTCTGCAGATACTTCCGAGCTTTAAAACAAGACATGAGTTTGAGACCACCGGTAGGCTTCTCACCTTGAACTTGCAGGATCTCGCCTGTCGAAAGCGGCACACGAACAATCTTTTTAGAACAAACTATCTCTGCGTGATGCTTGGATAACCAATCCATTCCCACAATAACGTCGAAGCTTCCAAGTTGCATAGGCGCGAGGTCAATAGGAAAAAGATGGTCGTTAAGATTCAACTGGCAGTTGTGAAGAACAGAATCAAGAATAATGGGTTCACCATTAGCTACCTCTACTGTCAAAGATTTGCCTAGTTTCGTTCTAGACACGCGAAGCATTTGCTCAAAAGACAAAGACACGAAACTCTTATCGGCACCGGAATCGAAAAGAACAGATGCAGGCTGATTATTAATAAAGAACGTACCGTTCACCACATTATCGTCAGCCTGTGCCTCTTGGGCATTCATGTTAAAAACTCGGCCTCGAGCCGGAGCCGGATTCTGGTTCTGGTTCTGGTTCTGGTTGGCTAGCCTTGGGCACCGGTTCCTGTAGTGGGTCAGATCCCCACAATTGTAACAAGCACCTGGTGGGTATTGTGGTCTTGCAGCTTGACCCTGTTGCGGAGCAGGAGGCTGAGCAACTTGTTGAGCCGGGTTCTGAACCGCGGGATTCTGAGCAGATCGACAAACATTGGCGAGATGGCCTGATTTCCCACAGTTAGTACAGAAACGGCATGGAAGTTGCGGCTGGTGGTGACTGTTGCATCTATTGCACAAAGGTGCATTCCCTGTATAGGGTTTCTTTGCTGGAGGCTGTGCGGGTTGGTTGGGAGCTGCCTGATTAGCTTGGGCAGTGATAGCAAAATTCTGGGAAGCCTTTCGCTTCCTTGACCTCTTCGAAGAACCAGAGTTCTTTCCATTCAAGTTTTGACCTTTCTTGCTATCTTCCTTGTCAGCCGACTGCTTCTTGCCCTTGTCACCCTTCCGGTGTAACTTGTTCTTCCTGATCTGCGACTCAGTCAATGTCGCAGATAACTCGATCGCCTGACGAAGTGTGGCAGGGTTACTACCAGTAAGAATGTCTTGTACCGAGTCAGGTAGACCATCGATGTATCTCTCGATAGTCTTGTCGAGTGGGGTAACCATAGTCGGGCAAAGCAAACTCAACTCTTCAAACCGATCAGTATAAGCCCTGTGTTCGCCACTATCTTGCTTCAAAACATCAAACTCTTTCTCCAACGCTCGCTGTTCATGGCGAGGACAGAATTCCCTCATCATAAGGGCTCTAAGTTCAGCCCATGTCTGTGCGAGAGCGACTTCAGCACCTTGGTCCCTCATAACCCCGTTCCACCATGTCAAGGCCCTCTTCTGAAATACACTCGAGGAGAACTCGACCTTGCGATTATCCGGACACTGCACATGGCGAAAAGTATTCTCTATGCTCTCGAACCACTGAAGAAGCCCGGTCGCTCCCTCAGAACCACTAAACTTGAGTGGTTTAGCCTGGTTAAAATCCTTGTATTTGCATGGAACATTGTTGTTGTTGTTGGCCTGGTTCCACAGAGCAAAGAGATTTGGAAATTGAGCAGCCATCTGCTCTGAAATGATTTCTGCCAGTTCGGCAGTTGCTATCGGATTTTCGCGTCGAGGAGGCATTCTAAAAGAGGAAACATGAAAAGAAACGAGTGAGATGATTGGATGAAAAGAATGAGATGAAACAAAATCAACAAGAGCAAAGATGGTGGTCATTCGTCCGTATCACAAAGCAAACAAACGACTCACAGTGACTAATCAAAGTAAATGGATCAAAAATAATGTATAATGAAGACATGCTCGCCTATAAGTGAACACTCATCCCAAGAATTCCCAGGTAAGCACAACTGGTCTCTGCGTCTGGTTGAGATGTATACGAAGTGCTTGCCTAGACAGAAAACTCAGAATACAGGCATTCACCCTTCCAGTTTGCACACGTTCACATTATTTAAAACCCAAAACGTTTGACGGGATTTTTGAAAATTAGAAGGCACAAGGCCAAAAACCAAACTTGAAAAGGGTTCAAAACCATAAAACAGAGGGTTCAAAACCTTACAATTGAGGGTTCAAAACCTTGTAAAAATTTATTCAAAAACAGATGATTGTTTTTCAAAAATCGTTTCGGAAAAATTTTGGTTCCTTGTTTTGTTAATCACCTAAGGATAGGTGATGTACATGTTTTAAGATCTAAACACAAGATAACTTGTGTTAGGTTCCTAGAAAAGTTATAGTCTAGGTCAAAGCATTACTAATAACCTAATTCCCTATAACCATTGGCTCTGATACCAACTCTTCTGTCACACCCCGACCGCGTAAAACAACAAATCGCGGCGGAAACATCGGGGCGTGTCGCGACAGAATTAATTGTTTCATAACCATGGCACACAAAGTGTATTTTATTTAATAAACAAGGGTGTTACATTGTCTCGAAGTAGCAAAATAAGAGTTCAGAACATAATTAAACATAGTCTATCATCTTTTAAAGTCTCTAAGGCACAGGTCCGCCCTAGTATCATGATCAACATCCTATGGAAAAGCACCTGAAAACACATGTGAAAATAGGTACGTCAGCATAAAAATGCCTGTGAGATACATAGGTTTTGCGAAAATAAGATTCATGACTTATGTTTGAGAAAATGTTTAGTCATGAACCTTGTTATTTGCTTTGTCTTGTAAATCATTTGAAAACAATAAGATCAGATGATATGTATAAGTAAATGTCAAGTTAAATAAATAACCATGTATAAATGTGTTTGTATAAGATAAGTTGTTTGTAAATAAATGTCTTGTGAAAAGTATGTTATTTGTATAAAATGTTCTATGTCTCAAACTGAAATGATTCAAATAACGTTACGCCATGTAATACCATACAAACACTTATATATAGGAAGTACCAGCGGCGTATCCACCATGCTTGTATCATATTACACACGCATCGTTACTTAATCACTTAATCAAACCAAATCAATTGTCAAATGTATTGAAAGATATGTCAAAGTGTTTATGTCAAGATGTAAATCATATCAAATGTCTAGGTCAAATATCCATGTCAAATGTCTATGTCAAATATCCATGTCAAATGTCTATGTCAAATATCCATGTCAAATGTCTATGTCAAAATGTCATGTATGGCAAGCGAAATGTCTCAACTAAACCATATGCACGAAAACAAAGTATTGAAGTAAAACTTGGTTTAAATCAAAGCTATGTTTTGTGTAAATGCATGCAACTATTTAATATGAACATTTATGCGGTATTGTGAATATGCATACATCCAAGCCTGGCGACTGTGGTGATAACCCTTTAAACAAATTAAAGGTCTATCTGTCTTAATGTCAACGAATTCGGTCATTCCTTTCTGTCCCCTTACCCTGGGATGTCCGGAACGGGAGTTGTCAATTCCTATGGTACCACTACCTACTAACGAACGGCGTAGCTAGTGTTAATGGATATATTGTCCCATGTAAACAAACCAAATGTCATAACAAAATGTGAGCATGTGAAAACGATGCACTAAGTATGTAATCAAATGAACATACGTAGCGTGAAATGTCATGTAAAACGATGTACTAAGTAATGCACAAAATGGGCATACCTAGCATGAAATGTCATATAAAACGATGTACTAAGTAATGCACGCAATGGGCATACCTAGCATGAAATGTCATATAAAACGATGTACTAAGTAATGCACGCAATGGGCATACCTAGCATGAAATGTAATGTAAAACAATGTACCAAGTAATGCACACAATGGGCACACCTAGCATAAGATGTAATGAAATCATGTACTATAATGTACTAACGAACATAGCAGTATATGATGTGAAAACAGGAAAGCTTGAAAGTAACAAGTAGGCACATGTGTTCCACCCCAAAACAGTTTGGAAAACAGTAAAAGAGGGGTCTATGTACTCACTTGAGATTGCTCAGTTGTATAAAGATAACCACCAAGCAATGCTAGAGATCTCGGAATCAAACGACACCTAATATAGGTAACTATGTTAATAACCGGACCTTAATCG